>CAKOES020000269.1:0-17761 GCA_933207985.1 Pelobates cultripes
TGTTTCAAAAGAGTAAAATGTATTACAACGATGATATCGCCAGTAAAAGTGAAGTTTTTTGCATTTTCACGCACAAACAGCACTTACACGGACGATATTATTCCTGCGATACGTTTTACTGTTTTGAAACACAAATATTTGTGTTCAGCGAAGTCTCCCGAGTACAACAGTACCCCTCATGTACAGGTTTTATGGTGTTTTCAAAACTTACATCGTCAAATATAAGGCTTGCTTTTAATTTTTTTCACATTAAAATTGGCCAGATTGGTTACATTGCCTTTGAGACCCTATGGTAGCCCAAGAATGAAAATGACCCCTATGATGGCATACCATTTGCAATAGTAGACAACCCAAGGTATTGCAAACAGGGTATGTCCAGTCTTTTTTAGTAGCCACTTAGTCACAAACACTGGCCAAAATTAGCGTTTTTTTGCATTTTTCACACACAAACAAATACTAACGCTTAACTTTGCCAGTACTTGTGACCAACATACTAAAAAGACTGGACATACCCCCATTTGCAAATACCCAGCCTTTTATTATATATCATTTTATTCAGGGGAAACAGGGCTTTCATTTAATATCTAATATTTAGCTATGAAACATAATTTAATAGGAAAAAAATGGGAGAAAATACGATTTTTTTTATTTTTTTTAGTTCTACATGACATTTTAACGGTCAGTGTCATAATACTGTTTGCTTTTACTGCAATAAAATACACATATTTGTATTCAGCAAAGTTTCACGTGTAAAACAGTACCCCCTATGTACAGGTTTTATGGCGTTTTGGGAAGTTACAGGGTCAAATATAGCACGTTACATTTGAAATTGAAATTCGCCAGATTGGTTACGTTGCCTTTGGGACTTTATAGTAGCCAGGAATGAAATTTACACCCATAATGGCATACCATTTGCATTAGTAGACAACCCAAGGTATTGCAAATGGGGTATGTCCAGTCTTTTTTAGTAGCCATTTGGTCACAAACACAAACAGTGGCTACTAAAAAAGGCTGGTCATACCCCGTTTGCAATACCTTGGGTTGTCTACTATTGCAAATGGTATGCCATCATAGGGGTAATTTTCATTCTTGGGCTAGAATGTGAAAAATGTGAAAAAAATTAAACACAAGCCTTATATTTGACGCTGTAACTTTTGAAAACACCATAAAACCTGTACATGAGGGGTACTGTTGTACTCGGGAGACTTCGCTGAACACAAATATTTGTGTTTCAAAACAGTAAAAAGTATCGCAGCAATAATATTGTCCGTGTAATGCTGTTTGTGCATGAAAAATGCAAAAAACGTCACTTTTACTGGCGATATCATCGTTGTAATACATTTTACGGTTTTGAAACACTAATATTTGTGTTCAGCGAAGTCTCCCGAGTAGAACAGTACCCCTCATGTACAGGTTTTATGGTGTCTTGGAAAGTTATAGGATTAAATATAGTGCTAGCCAATTAAATTCCCTTTACTTTCGGCATGGGTTGTCAGGCAGGTCCTGCTAATTGTAATTAATAAAGATACCTAATAATGTAAAAATATTACATAAATATATATGTAGAATTAATATATGTATATATATACGTATGTGAATCTATATGTGTATATCTATATAATTTTTTTAAAATATTTTTATTTATATATAGGTATATATATAGTGATATATACGTATATATTTAAGTATGTAGATATATATATTATTTCGTTCTACGTGTATTTTGATATAAATATATATATATATTAATATCACAATACAGTTAGAACGAAATAACACACATCTATATATTTTTAAAAAAAAATTTAAATTATTTTTTTAATTTTATTTTTTAATGTATTTACATATTTAATTTTTTATATTATATATAAATATATATAACAATAATTATATATATATTTAATCAGTATCAGTCTACGTGTAATTTGATATTAATATATATATATATATAATTATATATATATTAATAGTAAAATACACCTAGACGGTGTACGTGTGTGTATGTATATGTGTGTATATATACTTAGATCATATATATATGATCTAAGTATATATTTTTTTTTTTACACTAATAAATTTTATTTTATTTTTATTTTCAGCCAGCAGGGGGACCACCTGTCATTCCAGGCAGCCCCCCTGCTGGCAATGCAGGAGGCAGCTACCCCCGGCCATGTGATTGTGGGGTCCTCACAAGGACCCCACTCTCATATAGCCGAGGGCACCGGAGGAAGAGGATCTGCCGCGGGGGGGCTCCCTGGGAGTCCCCCCCCACCGCGATCGCTGGCGTGGGACCGCCGGCGACCGGGTAAGTAAGAAAAGACCGGAGGGCGTACAATTACGCCAGGCGGCGTTTAGAGCCGCCTAAAATAGGGCGTAATTGTATGTCCTCCGGTCAGAAGGGGTTAAAAACCCACTTCTTCATAAAAGCGTATCAATTAAACTGTTAATAGCTCCTGACTGATTCCTCTTCTGCAACTGTCATTAGTCTAGTACTATCCTTACCTTTTTGTGTCATTTTACCCCACTCCCTCAAGCATGTAAGCTCATTGAGCAGGGCCACCCACTGTAAAGCGCTGCGGAATTTGATGGCGCTATATAAATATCATAATACTACTACTACTACTAATAATAATAATAATAATCACGCTTATTACTAATATGTTTCCAGCCACAAATATATATACATTATACAAACATAAAGTTAAAGCACACATGACTTAATGGTCATGTATATATGCATAATACACTTGTAAATACACTAGGTCCTCCCCCATGAATATTTAAGTTATCCCCCACCCAATGCCCACAAGTGGGAGCACGAGGGTCAACAATGTCATCTGGCATTTATACAATGTAATTTAGCATACATGCCCCCATCTGTTACATCGAAGGTGGGGGCATAGGAGGTATAATATCTCTGTTAGAGTACTAACTGATCCCCATTGGATTTCTATTTATTTATTAATTTATTTATTTGTTGACTTTTTTCATGTGGCAGCTGACTAGCAAGTGCTGGCCTGCCATCACATAATTTACCCTCATGCTGCCCAGGGCTGCCAGCAGGCAAATAGTTCTACAAATTATCGTATTGCTTTAATGTTTTCTGGCAAGCTAACAATATGCTGCCATATTTAAATGCACACAATTATGCTGACAATTGTGATTGGCCTCACTACAGAATCTTATTGACAGAACGCACTTTATAAGAAACACATACCATACTGTAACGGACCGTTTTGCACAAAAGGGGAAAAAACCGCTTAGACGATAATCCCCTTTTTAGAGACAGGCACAGCTACTGTAGAATCACCAAAACTCACGAACTGGATACAACATAGCACTCCAACTCCCGAACTGGAACCTCCCAAATAGCTGCTAGCAGACGAACAGGAAAAGCAGACAGCTTACACTCCTGGCAATCAGTCTCTAACAGCATACAGTGAATCCCCCCAAGAACGAGACAAGGCTCCGTGTTGAGGGTCAAGCAGTGGTCTGAGGTGCTGGCACACCCAGCCTGGTTTTTATTACAGTCTTGTAAATACAGGACCGCCCACAGGGAGGTATAAAACAACCAATCACATCACAGTTACATCCCACATATTCCCTCCCCTTATCCTGAGAGGAAACCCAATTACACATACAGTTAAAACATACTTTCTACCCAACTTTCATAACTCTAAAACCATACATCACATTCACATAAAATTACACATTCACAATCAATCCATTCAGGGGAACAACATATTAAAAAAATGGCACAAATCAGACAAGGGGTTCAAAAGTTAGTAAAAAGTCCTTTGTGACTAAATGAAGCATGGCTTTCTGGCCCAAACCAGTTTCAGAGTCTTCTATCCTGGAGAGTAATTCAATTATCTCCCAGGACAGACACAAGACTCCATTAAGCACATGGTTGCAAAAGACACAAAACACTTTAAAATACATAAAGTCACATTTTACACATAACACACAGACATTTCACATATCCCCAGATAGCTCAGGTCTGAGCGCACATTATTAAGTGAATGGCGCTCGGACCACACAAATATAGTTTAATCGCCATGGAGCCAAAGTCTTTACAGTCAGTTTCATACGAATGGGCTCCATGGGATTCCTATCTGGGGTATAACACATTCAAACAAATCTACTGAACCCCAGGCAGAAAAGCACGAATACAGCTTCTCTGCAGGTAAAAAAGATGTCTTTTAACAGGGGGCCATAGTCCAAAGGCAGCAGGCGAGCAACCAGGCTTCTCCAATGCAATGTGGCGAGATTGGTCTCGTCACATCTCTCCCCTTTTCCAAACAGACTAACAGGGTATCTGACCTCCTGCCGGTCAGTGCCCTTGTTAGTCCAGCAGCCCACTCACAAAACAGATACAGCAGTACAGCCCACCCACAATAACTGGTTACTACACCTGAGTAAGGGAGAATCTTGTCCATGTCCAGGTGCCTCACCACAGCTGTGTGGGGGACTGATAGGCTGCCTTGGTGGGTTGCTGAGTGGGCAGAGACCAGCGGTACTCTGCCCTGATGCCAGTACTACCGCTGGAGTAGTCTGGTTGAAGCCTGGTTGCTGGAGACCGACTGTCTCCCCTTTAGTTACACCGCTCTGCTGCTGGAGACCGACTGTCTCCCCTTTTGTTGCACAGCTCTGCTGCTGGAGGGGGAGACCGACTGTCTCCCCTTTGGATACTCTAAGCTGTCACTGGGGAGAGGGGGTAACAGGCTCCTCTCCCGATAGAACACTCTGCCGCTGGGGAAAGGAGACTGAGCTCTCTATTCCCTGCCCATTAATGATCCGCTGCTGGGGAGAGGTGGTAGCAAGCTCCTCTCCCATACATACTTTCATCCTCTGTGGAGGGAGACTGACTGTCTCCGCTCCCAATACAGTGTCCTGCTGCTGGGGAAAGGAGACTGGGCTCTCTATTCCCTGCTGGACACTCTGCCGCTGGGGAATGGAGACTGGGCTCCCAATTCCCTGCTGTATCTCCTGCTGGGGAATGGAGACTGGGCTCCCAAATCGCAATAAATAACACTGCCGCTGGGGGATGGAGACTAGGCTCCCAATTCCCCAAAAATCACGCTGCTGCTGGGGGGGGAGGACACTGCTCTCCTCTCCCTGGACTTCACACTGCCTTCCCGGCATATCACTTGGCTGCTGGGGGGCAGGAACAACTACCTCTGTCCCCTGTAACTCAGCCTGTCGCTGGGGAGGGAGGACACTGCTCTCCTCTCCCTGTACTTCACACTGCCTTCCCGGCATATCACTCTGCTGCTGGAGGGCAGGAACAACTACCTCTGCCCCCTGTAACTCAGCCTGCCGCTGGGGAGGGAGGATACTGCTCTCCTCTCCCTGCACTTTACACTGCCGCTGGGGAATGGAGACTGGGCTCCCAATTCCCAATAAATCACGCGGCCGCTGGAGAATGGAGACTGGGCTCCCAATTCCCTGCAGGACCGGTGGAGAGACCTCGGTCCCATCTCTACCGGCCACCTGGGGTTCTTCCCCAAAAATATCAACAATGTCTTCCCAGCTGAATGGGTCTGGAACTGGATCTGTCACCTTGCTGTCCTGCTGAATCTTCTCAATGGAGTGGAAGAGATCTCGGTAGTCCTGCTCCAGTTCCCACTCCAGGGTTGCTAGGTGAGCCAGGTCTTGCTCAATGTCGTGAGTGTCGCCCCAGTCATACCTGCTCTCCCTCCACTCCAAGAGATCACTGAACCGGGCTTGTGTAGGGCTCCCAAATTCAGGCTCTGAAAAAGCCTCCCATAACAAGCCAGGACCATCAAACTCCTCTCCCTCTGGCTTGTCATGCTCGGCCGTCCAGGGCAGGTACTGTGCCCCATACCACCAGAGCGCCTGGTAGGCATCTTCCAGCCAAATCTCCTGCCATACCCGGTGCTCCAATTCCTTCACCCATTCATCCAGGGGCTGCTCTCCCAGGAAGGGCATCCGCAGGGCCACTTGCTTCTGCAACCGCTGCTCTTCACTGGGAGACTCTCACCCCGCTGGTACTGTACATTATCCAGGGCCTGGTACCAGATGCCTTTCCTTAATGCATCCCGGCCATCCAGGTCCTCCTCCTCGTATGACACTGCTGGTTCCATGCTGTTGCTGTCAGGGTCGCTGTACTCAGACATGCGTTGCCCTCAAATTGTAAATCCACGGAATGGTGTTGCCTGTAGCTGTCCTGTAGTCTGTGGGAACGATCCCACCGCTGCCACCAATTGTAACGGACCGTTTTGCACAAAAGGGGAAAAAACCGCTTAGACGATAATCCCCTTTTTAGAGACAGGCACAGCTACTGTAGAATCACCAAAACTCACGAACTGGATACAACATAGAACTCCAACTCCCGAACTGGAACCTCCCAAATAGCTGCTAGCAGACGAACAGGAAAAGCAGACAGCTTACACTACTGGCAATCAGTCTCTAACAGCATACAGTGAATCCCCCCAAGAACGAGACAAGGCTCCGTGTTAAGGGTCAAGCAGTGGTCTGAGGTGCTGGCACACCCAGCCTGGTTTTTATTACAGTGTTTCAAATACAGGACCACCCACAGGGAGGGATAAAACAACCAATCATATCACAGTTACATCCCACATATTCCCCCCCCTTATCCTGAGAGGAAACTCAATTATACAAACAGTTAAAACATACTTTCTACCCAACTTTCATAACTCCAAAACCATACATCACATTCACATAAAATTACATATTCACAATCAATCCATTCAGGGGAACAACATATAAAAAAATGGCACAAATCAGACAAGGGGTTCAAAAGTTAGTAAAAAGTCCTTTGTGACTAAATGAAGCATGGCTTTCTGGCCCAAACCAGTTTCAGAGTCTTCTATCCTGGAGAGTAATTCAATTATCTCCCAGGACAGACACAAGACTCCATTAAGCACATGGTTTCAAAAAGACACAAAACACTTTAAAATACATAAAGTAACATTTATTACATAAAACACAGACATGTAACATATCCCCAGATAGCTCAGGTCTGAGCGCACATTATTAAGTGAATGGCGCTCAGACCACACAAATACAGTTTAATCGCCATGGAGCCAAAATCTTTACAGTCAGTTTCATACGAATGGGCTCCATGGGATTCCTATCTGGGGTATAACACATTCAAACAAATCTACTGAACCCCAGGCAGAAAAGCACGAATACAGCTTCTCTGCCGGAAAAAAATATGTCTTTTAACAGGGGGCCATAGTCCAAAGGCAGCAGGCGAGCAACCAGGCTTCTCCAATGCAATGTGGCGAGATTGGTCTCGTCACACATACAAATCAGCGCCCTGATCCATTGTTCTTGGTACAAACACCACCCAGTGTAGTAAATTATTTGAACGTGGCGGTAATCATGGCTGAGATTCAATCTGAGGAACAGATGCGGTCAGCCTGTCCTAGCACTTCTCTTACAGAGCAGCACTGCAGGTAGCTTAAGGAAACCGGTAGGTCCGATTTCAGGGTGCTTATGCTGGAAGTGTCTGCAGTGGAAGGAGGGATAAGGAGCCATATCCAGTGATTTATAGTCCTTTGGACTGATTTTGTATTGTTTCTTCACATGCTTGCTCTGAGCTTTCTGGGGATAGTTTTCTCATGTGCCCCAGCACTCGTCGACTTCTTTCCTTCACTTCTTACTAGCAGGCAGAAGCTCTGAGTATACAGCTTGGGTAGATGGTAAAATAGTAGATGTAATCAGTGTATAATTAATGGGACAATGTGGAAAGTCAACTTTACCTTAAATAAATTATAGTCAGTCAGTCCATACAAGTTTTGTTACCCTACCTCCCTCCTAAGTTCCCATACTCAATTCCCTTTGCACAAAGCAAGAGCACATGAAGAGTAGTTAAACAATATATAAACAACTCCAAAGCCCGCATACGACACGACATGCTCACCATAGGCGTGCGCAGCCTATTGCATTAGGGTGTGCACCCTAAAGCACAAACACACGCCGCGTGTGTATGTGTGTGTGTGTGTGTGTGTGTGTGTGTGTATATATATATATATATATATATATACACACACAGACATACACTGCTGTGTGTGCTGTTAGTGTGCTGTTAGTGTGATGTGTGTGTGAGGGTGCTGTTAGTGTGATGTGAGGGTGTTTGTGTGTGTGTGTGTTTGTGACTGTGCTGTTTGTGTGTGAGGGTGTTTGTGTGTGTGTGTGTGTGTATGTTTGTCCTGTGAGGGTGCTGTTTGTGTGAGTGTCGTTTATTTGTGACGGTGCTGTTTGTGTGTGTGTGTGTGTGAGGGTGTTGTGTTTTTTTAAAGGTGCTGTGTGTGTTTATGAGGGTGCGGTTAGTGTACTGTGTGTGTGTGAGCTGTATGTGTGTAGGTGCTGTATGTGTGTGTGCTGTATGTTTGGAGGGATTTGGCAGATTAGTAAATCCTTGCTGCCATATGCCATCCCTGGTGGTCCAGTGGAGAGTGAACTCTAGCCTGCAGGGCTAGAGTTAACTCTCACGAGATCTGAGCGTTGCCGCAGCAACGCTCAGATATTGCGAGAGGAACCTGGCGGAGCTTCTGTCTAGAGCTCCCTGGGTCCTCTCCTGCCTCCCTCCGTTCTGCTGTGGGCCGGTGAGGTAGACCTTTGGTCTCCCCGCCGGCCCATGGAGGTTTATAGATAAGTATTCCGGCACTCAGATAAGCGCCAAGTTTCAGTGCAGGTGTGTGCGTGTATATATATATATATATATATACGCACACACACACACACCACAGACACACCCACAGACAAACATACACTCACAGACACACACACACACACACACATCCACAGACACAACACCACACAGACACCACAGACACACCCACCACTGACCCACACAGACACACACAGACACACACCTCAGACACACAGAGACACACAGACACACACAGACACACCCACACAGACACACACCCCACAGACATACATAACCCCACAGACACACACACATCCACAGACACACACCCACACAGACACATCCACAGACACACACCACCCACCGACACACCCACACACACACACACACACACCACACACACCCACAGACACACACAGACAGACACAGACACACACCACAGACACACACCACAGACACACAGATACAGACACACACCCACAGACACACCATCGAGACACACACCCACACACCCACAGACACAGACACACACACCCACCACACCACACCACACACACCCACACAGACACACACACCCCACACACAGACACACACACCACACACACACACACACACACACACTCACACACACACACTCACTCACACACAGACACACACACTCACACACAGACACACACACACTCAGACACACACACACTCAGACACACTCACAGACACACACAAGAACAAATTATTATATTTTAATTTTAAAAAAATTTCCACCCAGCCTCCTACCTGGAGTGCTGGTGGACTTGTCCCTGGGGTCCAGTGGGGTGGGCGCCTCTCTCCAGTTCAGTGGCGGCGAGGGAGCTCTCTGCTGTCTGCTCTCTGCTCCCTCTCGCCGCGCGGGCTGTCTGCTGTAGCTGGGAGCCGGAATATGACGTCATATTCCGGCTCCCGGCATCAGCGCGCGGCGAGAGGAAGCAGAGAGCAGACAGCAGAGAGCTCCCTCGCCGCGCGCTGAGTGGGGGGGGGAATACATCACCTCTTGCCCTGCCCATGACAGGGGCAAGAGGTGAGACCGGGGGGGCGCTGAGTGTCTGCAGGAACAGCGTTCCTGCTCAAAAAAAGTGCAGGAACACTGTTCCTGCAGGACTCAAACCATAGGCGTGCCACGGGGATTAGGGTGTGCCCAGGCACATCCGGCACACCCCGTGCGCACGCCTATGATGCTCACACTGATGAAATTGGATGGAGATCTGTCTATACTATCAAGCCACTTATCTACAAAGGATAGTAGAGTGGTTCAAACTGGGGTGACTAAACTGTGGAAGAAATAGAAGCCACGCAGGTGGGCAGGCCCATGGCAGTCATGCACTGGTTGGAACCAACACACAGTGCCAAGCTAGTAGCTACACACGCACTCATTAAGGCAACCATCATGGTATGGTACACCCAGGTCCCAAAGCTGGCCCTATCATCATTCCCAACGCCCTTGTACCCGCTGGTTTACAACTCTGCCTTTCCTCCAGGACTAGAAACAAAGTAATTTCAGGGGCTGATAGGTACAGACATTCCCCAGGTGCAACAACTGTTCACAGAGGGACAGATTAAACCCTGATCAAACCCGGAAGATGCTTACCACGAACACCCCAAACTTCATGCAATGCTTCAGATATAAACAGCTGACAGACTTCCTCACCTCTATTCCACAGAAACCCCTCCTGACCAGAGACCTTACTCCAAAACACCAACACGTCACTTAATGGGGAAATGGGAAGAGGCCTGAGGAGAAACACTACCACCCAGAGGCACAAAATCTGTGATCTCACACAACACTGCACAGTGTCCAGTAAAACGCAAGAGACTGCGTACAGGATTCCCCATTCTCTACATGCAATGATACCAACCATAGATAACAGCTGCTGGAGGTGTTGAGAAGAGGTGGGCACCCTACTTCATCTCTGGTGGGAGTGCTCAAAAATACAACCATTCTGGAAAAAGACCTACAGTATCATCCAAAGATTTTCAGACGACCCACCTATCTTCAGACCGACGCCGATTCTCTTACATCACACTAGAACCCGCACATCCACATACAAAAACTCACTGACGATACGAATCTTAAATGTCACCAAGGGGATAGTGCCCCTATTCTGGAAGAAAGACATAACTCCACCAGTGGAACCAAGGGTTCCAACGAATGGAAGAACTCTGCGCTATGGAAGACCTAATATTCCATAGCAGTGAGAGACCCCAAACTTACCTGAATATCTAGACACAGTGGATTCTGTCAACAGACTTGCTGACTTCAAGACGCTATTGCAGTACAACACTTCTGACACCAGAGATGGAGAGACATGATAATATGGGCACGACACAGCTCACTGAGAGCAAAACTTTCCTTCTATTTCCCTTACTGCCATCCTTACCCCCCTTTTCTTCAGATACTTGCTAACTCCCTGGGCCTCCGCCCAGGGAGCCCCTTTTAGGGACGCGCCCACTTGTAGTAGCCAGTGGTGACTAAGACAATGCTCCACCCGCATGGTGGGATAGACACATACCGACACCACATGGACGGACATCCAAATGGTCACTGGGGTAGTCACTGAAAATTGTGGCAAAAGACAGAATACAGATATCAAGTGTAAGCTTGTGCAAATGTTAAGATACTCTAACGCTTCGGTGGGGTCCCCTTAACCAACACCAATAATAGAAATCACAAATATACAAAAAGGTGGAGTATCTTACATACGCATATGGAGGTAGATCTTTCTATGAATAAAATCCTACAATAAAACATATAAAAAAGACAAATAATAGTGCAATATCATTTGTACTGCTTTTTGGAATACCAAATTATTCTGATGAATTTACACTAACAAGTATGGAGCCACTATATGTTAGGCTCAAGTGCTTCGCTTTGTGGGATATAAGAGGTCCCACTCCCTTCTCTGTGTCAGTCTCCTCTTGGGATGCAGCAACAGATATGCAGTTAAAGTATAATAAGGTGCTTTATTAATAAAGTGCACAATGAAAAATCAATAAAATATAAATGAATAAAAAGACCTTACAGTCTATGCTGGTAAGTCCTTAAAGTGTAGCTCTTGCTGCAAAACGTGTTTCGCTGGTCTTCTGTTGTCTGTGTAGTAGTCCTTTTAAATGTACTTGACTGCCGCTTTTTTCAGGGGGCCCTCTATTGGTATTCTACCTCTGGTTTCGGCTTATACGTTCCACTTTTTATCTAAATCTAATTTTAAAACGGAGCAAATAGATTTTATATTAAAAGGCATACTTCTAATTTACAATACTGCTTCCTTATCTGTAACTTCATTATTTAGTAAATTATTATTTAAAGGTTTTTAATGTCCAACATAAATGTTTGTTTTTGCTTCCATTAGATAATGTATTAGGCATTCTGAAAGAATAAATACACTCATTATAGTCACCAAAAGACCTTAGCTTAATGAAGCAGTTTTAGTTTATAGATTATGCCCCTACAGATTCATTTCTAAATTTTCTGCCATTTAGGAGTTAAATCACTCTGTTGATGTAGCCCTAGTCACACTTTCCTTACACAACCTTCCAAAAAACATAATGTAAAAAGAGATCTAATTTTTACACTTCCTTTATTGCACATTCTGTTTGATTTAAATTTTCTTATCTCCTGCTCTGTTAATAGCCTTCTAGACTCTGCAGGAGCCTTCTGTGTGTGATTAAAATTCAATTTACAGAGCAGGAGATAAAAACTTCTAAAGAAAGTTAATGTCTGATTGAAAATTAAACCATTGTTTTTCATGCAGGCTGTGTCAGTCAAAGCCAGGGGAAGTATGGCTAGGGCTACTTAAACAGAAACAAAAGTGATTTAACTCCTAAATGGCAGGGAATTGATCAGTGACACTGCAGGGGCATGAACTATACATTAAAAATGCTTATTTAAACCAAAGTTGTTTTGTTGACTATAGTGTACCTTTAACCCCTTAAGGACAGCGGGCACGCTGTCCTTTGGACTTACCAAGTCTCCGCCATTCCCCCGACGGTGGTCACGATCCTGGGGTCTGCCTGGAAGCTCAGGCAGTCCCCATCTGCCTAATCCAGCCTCCTTCGGCCATGTGATCGCGGGGTCCTTGCGATCACATGGCCGGAATAGTCGGCTTATGCAGTGCCTGCAGGGGGCCTACCTGAGCACTGAGGCAGTCCCCCTAATGCCTCTAAAAACGTTTTGGAAAGTAATAAAAAAATTTAATGAAGTAAATAAAAGTACTTGGAACATATATATTCTTCAGGCCTCATCTCACACTCATACTCACTCATAGGAACAGTGATTGTGATGCTCTGCTCCAGGACAAGGGGTTGGCACAAGGCATTTGCCAGGGAGATTGGAGGGTGGCTTTTTTTGCACCCCCATACACACACACTGACCCCCATACACTCACACTGTGCCCCTCACATATACTGCCCCCATATACATACAGTGCCCCTCCATACACACACACTTCCCCCATACACACATACTGCCCCAATACACATAAAATACCCCTCCATACACACACTGTACCCCTCACATACAATGCCCCAATACATAAACTGCTCCATTCTCTCTCTCTCACACACACACAGAATGCCCCAATACATAAACTGCTCCCTTCTCTCTCACACACTACATCCTTCACAAACACAATGCAAGCCTGTACACACTGCACACTCACACACACTGCACCCCTCACACACACTTCAACCCAACACATTGCACCCGTTACACACACACACACACCACTGCCCCTACCCCCTACTATAGGCCCTATCCTGGCAGACCCCAGGTAATTTGTCAAACTGTTCTTAAACAGATTGACTGCTTACCCTGGGAGGGCACTATGGCACTCCTGGCACCATAACCACTATAAAGTGATATAGTGGTAATTCTGCCTGGATTGATTCTTCAAATAATCTTCCAGTGCCCCTCCCGAGATTAGCTTCTTGATTCGCCCCTGACTAGGAAACATTTCTGCAGAACAAGGGCCCAGTATATGCTGCAGCGCTGTACATATATACAACCTAGAAATTTGGTTTGACTTGGGGTGCCTTAGAAAAATATTAAAATATTAAAGGGACTCTCCAGTGCCAGGAAAACAAATCGTTTTCCTGGCACTGCAGGTCCCCTCTCCCTCCCACCCCCCAACCCATGTTGCTGAAGGGGTTAAAACCCCTTCAGTGACTTACCTGTATCCAGCACCGATGTACCTCGGCACTGGGTCAGGCTCCGCCTAAACTCCTCGCACGCACATTAGATCCCCCTTCATAGGAAAGCACTGAATAATGCTTTCAATGCTTTCATATGGGGATTTCAGCAACGCTGGAGGTCCTCACATAGGCAGTCACTAGCGGAGGACTTAACCCTTCATGGTAAATATTGCAGTTTATGAAAACTGCAATAATTACACTTACAGGGTGAAGGGTAGTGGGAGTTGGCACCCACACCATTCCAATGGGCAGAAGTGGTCTGGGTGCCTGGAGTGTCCCTTTAAGGGTGCCTTAAACCTAAAAAGTTTGGAAACCACTGTTCTATAGTAAAAAGGTGCCTTAGTGTGGAAATGATAGCACTTTACAAACTATACAAATATTCAGTGTCAGTGGAAACCACTATGTGCTAACCCACTCACATTGATGCATGCGGTGCCTACAGCACGAGAACGCAGAATTTCAATGGCGGTTCTCCGCTGCGGAGGACAAGCGCCGAGCAACCAACATAAAGGTACGGGGGCTGCCCGACAACATACCAGCCGAGGAGCTGCCACACTATGTGCGCAGACTCCTGACAGAACTGCTCACACCGAAAGTGGCCAAAGCCATTCAACTTGAGAGCATATTCAGGGTTCCCAAACCGGCCAGAGCTCCAGCGATGGCCTCTCGCGACCTTATAGTTCGCTCCCACCAAAGAAAGGACAAGACCGCAACCCTGACAGCAGTCAAAGACCGAGCACAACTCACATTTGAAGGACACTCCCTATCATTTTTTGTGAACTTAACAGGCGGCACTTTGGCCTGGAGGGGGTTGTTAAAACCCTTCACCACACACAACGAGACATACAATATAGATGGCGTTCCGACCGTTCCCTACTCGTCCTGAGTAGCGAAGGCAAACACGTGGTATACAATTTCCAAGGAGCACAAGACCTGCTACACACCTTGGGACTACCCCATGAGGCCATGCGCTACACAACACCCCTGCCACAGAGATGGGACCCTGAGCGAGTCAAAACCTTTGTACCTGAAGATCCCAAAAGACCTACAGACTGAAACCTGTGCTTGTCCGGACAGTATGCCACTTACTATTTTAGCCACAACTCCTAGGCACCTTGGTTCTTTTCCTTTTTTCTCCTTTACTAGTTGAATTTTTGCTTTCTTTATTATTACTGTTTGGTTGATGCACACTATATTTTACCTAAGCGACTGTATGCACTTACAATTCTCCACTCTCACCATATTTAGCAATTGTGTTATGACATACTCAAAACTCCTACCCACCCCCATCGGCTACGGGAGCCCACGAGGTGACACGCAAGGAGACAGCTGAGGGATGCACAACAACTAATGCACAACTACGTACAATAATAGGTAGGTCACACTTCTGAATATGTCTGAAAAAGATATGCACAAAACACAAAATAATGTAATAAAAGTCTATGTTAATGAGTAGTAGAGAATTTGAGTGAAGTACTCACAAGCCTAGAGCCAAATATATGTGGCTCTCACAGATGTTGCCTTGGGACTATTTCAAGGATGTCCCCCTCCTATTACCACGTGGCTGGATAGCTCTTCCAACTTGACTTGAAGGAGTTCCAAAGAAGATCCAATGTGGCATAGTTAAACAAAGTTGTTTATTCACAAAAAATATTAAAAATATAGTAATAAAAAACAAGCAATAGTAAAATACCATAAAAATTAAATAAAATAAATAAACAAAAATCTATAGCTAGAGCTATAGAAATAAGTCCTGCCAATTGGCCTTTACAGAGTCCAAGATGCGTTTCGCCCCTACAGGGGCTTTTTCAATCGGTATAATCTCCTTCTTGTGGTTCAGCGTTTTTATGCGGTAGTTTGCCGGTTCACTTCCGGGTTCTGGCTAATCCTGATTTGGGACGCATCGTGCGTTCCAAATTACTTCCGGGTTCCGGCGATCTTCTATTTGGAACGCAACGTGCGTTCCATTTCATCATAACGTCAAAATACATCCACCAAATTACTTCCGGGTTCTGGCGATCTTCTATTTGGAATGCAACATGCGTTCCACTCCATCATAATGTCAAAGTCCATCATGCGCTTGCTAAAATGACATCACTGGAACGCGCACTAAAATGGTTGTGCATTCCATTGTGAACCTGGCAGAAATCTATAAAGCTCATTATGGCTAATATATATAAATATATTGTTATTCATTGCCATAGTTTATTAAACACATATTCCATCATATATACATAAATATTCTTATTAAATTAACAAATAACTCATACATATATATTTGTGCTTGGAATTTAAATACGTGATGGATAGTAACTGTGAGCAAAGTTGGTTGTGGTGTGCCGAAACCAACGTACGAGTGGGCCTGTAAATAAAAGAGGGCCCACCAAGGATAATGTAGTTAAAACATTCCAGATCTCATAATATAATCTTATATCCAAGCTTGTATAGCTTGGAGGAAAGACGAGACAGGGGGGATATGATAGAAACATTTACATATATAAAGGGAATCAACACAGTAAAGGAGGAGACTATATTTAAAAGAAGAAAAACTACCACAACAAGAGGACATAGTCTTAAATTAGAGGGACAAAGGTTTAAAAATAATATCAGGAAATATTACTTTACTGAAAGGGTAGTGGATGCATGGAATAGCCTTCCAGCTGAAGTGGTAGAGGTTAACACAGTAAAGGAGTTTAAGCATGCGTGGGATAGGCATAAGGCTATCTAATAAAGATAAATTCAAGAAAATACACACTTTATTGCATTTTACAAGACCAAGTTCCTGAAAGCTTGGCGAAGCTCTTTCTCTGGTTGTGGAATATATGCGTTATATATGGAGGATTTCCATCGCCCGAGCCTTTTGATGATGTGGACCGGTGCGTTTGTGCTTGAGGCTGCTGAGGTGGCTCCTATGCGGAAGGAGTGCCCGGAGAATGCAGCCGGATTGTGTCCGAGCTTAGATAACAGGGTTCTGACATGTGACATCAATTTTGCCGTGGTAAGCGGGTGCCCTTGTAATGTTAAGAGCGGAGAGTCTGGCAGGTGAGTGCGAGAAGTAGACCGTAGTTGGTCGAGAACTTTCACCGGACACCAGGCATTATCAGTAGGGAAGAGAGGAATTATTGTAGGATGTATTGACCGGTTGGTTTTAGTGGTAGGGATAGAAAGGAGGTAGTGATCCTCTACCTTGGTGAGGTGTGAAGTTTTAAGGCATCATGCGATATCTCCTTGACAAATCACTGTGAACTCTCTAGGTCTGAGAAAACCGTAGAAAGCGAGATATATGGCAGATTTTATCACCGTATTGGTGTAGCTATCAAATGGGGCTGTGTCAAGGAGATTGCTAAGTGACCTGAAGATAGGCCCGTCTATGGGTAATCTAGTGCTTGTGAGTGGTGGTGAAACCTTTGATATACCTTTCAAGACCTTTTTTATGGGGTATGAAGACAAAAAGGGGGTGCTGTTAGGAAAATTGGTGAGGCTGTGGTGCTGAACTCCGGTGAGGTAAAGTTTAATGGTGTTGTGTGACAGATTAAGGTGTAGGTGGCAGAAAGAGGCAAAAAGACACCATGGTTTGGATAGAAAAGTCACCTTGTAGCCCGAATTCTGCAGTGAATTTGTTAAATATGTTAAGTGCCCTATTGTAAGTGATAGCAGTGTTGGGTGATAATGCTTGGTGAGTGGGTGATCTAGCGTGAAGCAAGAGTGTGCTTAATCCAATATTAGTTCGTGAAACCGTGGTGTCCTGGATGGCTGATGGTGAGCTGCTGGGAGTGCCTGAGAAAATGCCTGGAATTGAGAACGAGAAAGAGCGTCAGCGGCGGTGTTGTGAATACCCGGGATGTGAGAACATACTAAGTGAAACTGATTGGATGCTGCCAGCCAGGTCAACTTGCG
>CAKOES020000269.1:17861-35152 GCA_933207985.1 Pelobates cultripes
CGCACCGCCCGGGCAAAGCTGCAGCCGCCTGAGGCTCTCTACAGAGCGCTCGGGCGGCTGCAGCATGAGGGGGGGCGGCGGGGCTGGCCATGGCACCCCCCACCCGGCTGGCACCCGGGGCGGACCGCCCCCCCCGCCCCCCCCTTAGTACGCCACTGGCTGTATCAATTCTTTGCACGACAAAAAAATAAATAAAAATAAAAATAATAATTTCTAATAATGTGAACAGGTTATTGATCCAATGAGAAATTTGATTGCCAATACAGAGCAAAAATGATTTGTTTCCCTTTTGAGGCTTAATTGGAAATAGCTACAATTGGGTTTATTACGTTCTTTTGGATCGGCAGCATAAACGAATGAGTTTTAAGGTTGAACTTGCTGGTGTGTCTCTGTTGTCTGGCTATGCCTGAGTATTCTGATACGAGGTGGGCATTTCAGTTGACTAATAAAGGGGCAGAATCTAAAGAGACCATAGAGAGTCTAGTTATTGGATCAGAGGGGTCGAATCTTGGATAACAAAGAGTAGAGTCATGTGATGGGCTTAAGGTCAAGTCAAGGTAAGGCCCATGGATGTGTGAGACCTAAAGTTTTGCTTGGGGCTCAAGCCCTAGGTAGTCTTGAAACCTAGCAATATTACTTGTCACAGCCAAGCATTTCCATAAAATATGACATAAATAAGCACACACAAAAAAACAACAGCAGAAGTAAATGAAGGAAAATGGTAGTAAGATATATTTATGATGCTTCTAGACAAGGACTATCTCTAGTATAACACAAAATTTTTTATTTTGAAGTAAGTAAGGTAATTTCATACACCCCATCCACAATGCAGTATTCTGACTCCTTGTTATTGTTATTTTTTAAACTACAAAGAGTATAAAATAATCACAATTCATCTGGTCTGACAATCTGGGTCACACCAACTCATGTCATTCTGTTTTGACTTTCCCATGCTGTAATAACTGCCGTATATCTATTGTCTCCATTGTATTAAATGTGTAACAAGACATTATTGAAACTACTTGTGCAAGTATCTGAATTTTACCTTTACAAAGGGTAAGGCACACCTTTTAATCTCATGGTAGTTCGGATAAGACAACATAATATATTTTTTAATGATTTTCTAAATCTTAGTTTTCTGTACACATGACCCCTATGTTACTATTGATAATGAATGTTAAATGCACATCCAGCACATTTATTCTTTAATTTTTTTTGTTTAAATATTTTCCTCCTTAAAAGGAAATGCATGTCTTACCTGATAGGTTACAAAGAGATTTGTTCTAATGTTTTAGGGCCAGTAGTAGGCAACCTTTGGAACAATACATGTTGTTTACTACATCTCCCCTGATGCTTTGCCAATTATGGCTGCACATCTGTATAACTTGCCATTTTGGCTGTTCATCTGGAAGAGCATTATAGGAAATATAGTCCACAACATCTGGAGGGCCCGATGTATTCCACAACATCTAGAGTACCCTGTCTTAAAGTATAACTGTTATTATTTCCCAACTCGATTATATTCATTTCATTGGCCTCAGATTAAAAACGTATTTCACCATGACAAAAGTAGAACCTGTTCACAGCAGGTTTGAAGATGGTTACGAGATGATACATCACGCAACTACCCCACCATCTAAGCAAGCTTAAATGTATTTAAGTCAGCTTGAGCCCTTAAGATTTGTCACCTGTAAGCAAGTGCGAGTTTATTCCATGCTCATAGGGTTTGGTATTTAAGTGAAAATTGCCGTGAATTCAAAGTGAGTTTCAATTATAATTTACTAGCTGAACTTGAAGCATAGCTAACTTGGAATAAAAAAATAGTTCAGCAATTTTGGTTTTAAATTTGAAATTAATTTTAAATTCACATTGAATTACTGACAGTTCTAACTTTAATAAATAACTCTCATAATATTTAATATTGATTTTACAATTATTGCATGATGATTTACAATGGTTGTCCTCCAATAAAGATGGTCTTCCTGGTCTTCAAGTGACATTAATCCCAATACACTCAATGGACCAGGACCCGTTGACAAAGCTGCTCCTTTTCGCTTACTGACAGTGGAGATGCAGAGAAAGAATGGAAGACAGACACTATGGGTGGGCGCCCAAATTCCTTTTGTGTTTTGTCACACTGTGCCTATTATTTGTGCAGGGTATGTTGAATGTATTGCTGTTCTGTGCATCTCCCCATCCCCCTTTTTTCCTGTCCTATTGTTTCCCCAGCAGGGCGTTTTCCCAGGGACAATGCCAGACCAGTTTAAACTGCCCTCAATCTCCCATAAGCCCTTGCTATTGTCTGACCCCACCCTTCCATGTACTTTAGTGCTCTTATCAACCTATTGTATGTAAATTAGGTTGTTGGTGGCTTAAGCTATGTGTGCTGTATTCATTAAAGAGTTGCTGCTTAACCTTTACCATGTGTCATCTGGTGTTTGGTCCAGGGTGGAAAAGGCCCTAAGTGATCCCAGTCAAACCTCGGCATCTGGGTCTGAAGTGTTCCAGGGTCCCTGATAGCTACAAGGAAGCAGACTTGGCGGAGGTACTCGGTCGGAGTACTGGAGCTCCGTTACATATGTGATGGTAGTCACCGTCACTGGGGATGAAAGACAGACACTATGGGTGGGCTCCCAGATTCCTTTTGTGTTTTGTCACAGGAGCATTGACATGTCTCTAACTGACGGTGATCCTAACCTAAATATTAGAGACAGAGGATCAATTATAGACACTTCTGGGGACAGCCTGAGCCTGTATACCCTTAATTATTGCAGGAATAACATCAGGAATAACATCTCATAACTTTTAAAAATAAACTCTGCTTCTGCGATATTTATACCTAAAAGAGTATATCTCAAATGTCTTACGAAGAAAAATTGTATTTTCTGTTAATCAGAATTCAGAATATAAAAATAAGTTAAATAATATGACCCTGAAATAATGGCAACCTTCTAATACCATAAAATGTGTGCGTCCTAAGAATAAATAGAATATACAGATTAAGGAAAGCGCACACATAAAAATACAGTTTTACATTTTGTAAGGCTACTTAAAAATCACCCATCTCAGCAAACAAATGTAGGGATTCAGCTTTACCATATGGTCATATTCTGTTTAGACCGCCACAGTATCCCAATATCGGTGTGTCCTACACTGATTCCAATGTGGGAGATAAATCATATAGTGCTAGTGCTAAGTGAACTAAGGTATATTTAAATTATCTATAACTGAATCCCCATATTTGTTTTCTGAGATAGGTGATTTTAAGTAGTCTTATTAAACTGTATTTTATGTGTGCGCTGTTCCTTAATCTGTATATTGTATACATTTTGGTCTCTACAGCAGCATCAACTCTGAGAAAAGCAGGTTCCAGGTGTGCCCCTTATTCCTTTTTTTTTCTTTACTATGTAAGTAAACCCCAGATTCCTTTTCGGTTGAGCATCACGCCCTCTCCTCCCTCCACCACCCACCAGCTTCAGAGCCACCTTTGGAGGTGGCCACAGGAAAGTATACATTTGAGAAGGTTTTGTATAGTAATGTCTAGAGTTGAGCGAACCCGAACTGTAAAGTTCGGGTTCATACCGAACATTATGTTTTTTGGACCCTGGACCCGAACACGGACATTTCAGTGTATGTTCAGGTTCGAGTTCAGTGTTCGGCGATTTAATGGCACGTTTTGAAAAGCTGCAGGGAAGCCAATCAACAAGTGTTTGACTACTAATGGCATGGCTGTGATTGGCCAGTGCAGCATGTGACCCAGCTAGTAGCGGCATGTCTATTAAACAGTGAGCACCCTTTGTAAACCGCGGCCCCCCCCCTCCCGAGCCCCCACTCGAGACGTGCAAGTGGGGACTTTTAATCTAAAGGGGGGACCTATTGCCCCCACCCCTGAAGGCACTCCTGGCCCCCACCCCTGAGCGGTGGGTATGGACCCTAAATAAAAAAGGGGGGGGAGCAGTGGGTGTGGGCACTAAATAAAAACTGGTGGGACCTAATGTCCTCCCCCCCGGGCCCCCACCCCTGAGCGGTGGATGGGGGCCCTAAATAGCAATTGGGGGGCCTAATGTTCTCCCCCTGGCCCTCACCCCTGAGCAGTGGGTTGGGGGCCCTAAATTAGAATAAGGGGGGGAAATAATGCGGTGGGTGGGGGCCCTAAATACCAATTAGGGGGGGGACCTAATGTCCTCCCCCTGGCCCCCACCCCTGAGCGGTGGGTGGGGGCCATAAAGATAATGAGGGGGGCCTACTGTCCTTCCCCCCGACCCCCCATCTCTGCGCGGTGGGTAGGGGCCATAAATCACAATGGGGTAACGACCTACTGTCCTCCCCCTGGCCCCCACCCCTGGGTGGTGGGTGGGTGCCACAAAGATAATGAGGAGGAGTACCTACTGTCCTCCCCCCTGGCCCCCACCCCTGGGCGGTGGGTGGGGGCCATAAAGATAATGAGGGGGGACCTACTGGGCGGCGGGTGGGAGCCCTAAGACAAACCCCCCCTTCAAAGGTGACTAGGGGTTCCCAAGCCCATAGTCACCCATCCCCCCACCCAAATCAAATCTATCCCCTACCTACCCCCCCTCACCCTAAAAAAAGTGAGGGGGGAATAAAATAACTAACCTGTAAATAAAAATAAAACTTACCATTTGATGTCTTCATTTTTCAGCCCCAAAAAAGGCCAAATAAAAAACCATAATACCCATCAAACTTAAAATAAAATAAAAAACCTGAGCGCAAAAAAAAAAAAAACAGACGAAAAGACTAAAAAAATTAATCCATCTTCACCCATGGAGGGCTCTGCGCAGACTGAGCTCTGCAGTGCGGGGGAAGGCTTACACACTGTCTAATTTGACTCATAACGCTCTGATTGGTGGGCTTGGATTCTAACCAATCAGAGTGCTCTTTGTCATTTTACACAGCGTGGGAAAGTTCTTTGGAACTTTGGAGGGGTGGGGGCCAGGGGGAAGGACAGTAGGTCCCCCCCCATTATCTTTATGGGGGCCGGGAAGGAGGACAGTAGGTCTCCCCCTCATTATCTTTGTGGCCCCCACCCGTCGCCCAGGGGTGGGGGCCGGGGGGAGGACAGTAGGTCCTCCCTATTGTGATTTATGGTCCCCACCCACCGCGCAGAGAGTTGGCTCAGGGTGAGGACAAAAGGTCTCCCCTCATTATCTTTGTGTCCCCCACCCGCCACCCAGGGAAGTGGAGGCGGGGGGAGGACAGAAGGTCCCCCCATTGTGATTTATGGCCACCACGCAGGGGTGGGGACCGGGAGGAGGACAGTAGGTTTTGTAGGGCACCCACCGCGCAGGCGTGGGGCCCAGGGGGAGGACACCTAGGGGTGGGGGGCCGGACAGTAGGTACCCCCATTATCTTTGTGGCCCCCACCTGCAGCCCAGGGGTGGGGGCTGGGGGGAGGACAGAAGGTCCCCCCATTGTGATTTATGGCCTCCACCCACCGCACAGGTGTGCGGACCGGGAGGAGGACAGTAGGTCCCCCCTCATTGTTTTGTAGGGCCCCCACCCACCGCGCAGGGGTGGGGTCCGGGGAGAGGACAGAAGGTTCCCCCCTCATTATCTTTATGGTCCCCACCCGCCGCCCAGGGGTGGAGGCCGGGGGGGGGAGGACAGTAGTTCCCCCACCTCATTGTTATGTAGGGCCCCCACCCACCACGCAGGGGTGGGGGCCGGGGGGGAGGACAATAGGTTCCCCCCCCCTTATTTTACTTTCGTGCCCCCATAGGTTTATTTTTATTATTTTACAGTGAGCAGCCAGTGGCTGCTCACTGTTTACTAGACATGCCCCTACTTGCGGTATAGCGAGTAGGGGCAGAATTTACTAATACTAAGTAATCTTTACTTAGTATTAGTAAATGTGGCTGAAAGACCAATTTAGGTCTTTCAGCCTTTTAGTAGATAGCTCTCTAATACCGTGGGAATTAGGGAGTTATCTATTTATTCATTCCTGCCATTACATTGACTGGCCAAGTAACTTACATTTTATATGAATGTGTGTTACTTGATTGTTGTAAGTGTTGCAAATGCTTATAGCTAAATCCTGGCCATGTTTATATACTTTTTATTTAAAATTGTATACAAAATTGTATACAGTGTAACATTCTTCTTCTTCCACTGGGGAGTATGTTAGTGTGGCAAACCTAGCCACTCGGACTATAACTGGACACTATGCCTTTAAGGGTTGCCTATAGGTCTGGAGAGAGATGCATTGTACCTGTATGTGCCTGCTTCATGTATTCCCTGCATTGCCTGTACTTATCTGTTCCGCCGAATGCAAATGGCGGTTTGTATGGGGATTCCCGTTCGTTTCGCGAACGGCACTTTGGAGGGCCGTTCGTGAAACGAATGCGATACCCCCTAATAGCCCACACACTTAGAGGCGTGTGGCGCTAGTTAACCGATTGCAACATTGTTGCAATCGGTTATTAGAGGCTCTCCTGGGTGGCCGTCGTTCGACTACCGACCATGCGGCGGTCGGCCATCTTGGATCCCTGGTTCGTCAGCGGGTCCGTGTCGTCGAACGCATAGCATTACCAACAGTTATTCGACGGCACGAACACCGCTAAGCCTCCAGGACGTTCGGGAGTTTCAGGACCAGGTTCACTAAAAGCAATCGGTTCTTTTCATGTGTTTTGGAAGAAATGTGTTTTCTGTGCGGCGTTCGGGTATTTTAGCTGGGATCTGAGCGACAATCTCACGAATGATGCGCCCAGACCCCAGCTATCTACCGAACGTCCATTCGTGTAAATCCACCGTATATTGTACCAGCTGTAGATTTTTGTGTGAATTGCCGGTTTTGCTGCACGAGGGGATAATCCCCTTAACGGTGCATTCTGGGAGGATGATCCCTCTCGTGCAGCGGTGCCTGATGGGAGAAATATGTGGTACTGTAAGTCCCCCATGTAGTCCCCTCCTGTACAACCCCTGTAATGTCTGTTTGGAAACCCCTTGCATGGGGAATTGCATAAATACTGTGACCTGTGATTAAAACCTCAGTTGACTCCCAGCCTATGTGTCGTCTAGTTCTTGGGAAGGAAGGGTTACTGCAGTGCTGTTTGGATTATTATATGCTGATTCCCTGGATTATCCTTTGTTGTTCCTGTTACCCAGCGGAGATATCGTGGATCATACTGCCTCTCCGCTACAATTGGTGGCAAGCGACGGGATTGAATTTACACAGCAAAGCAACGTTCGGCAGATTTTTAAACGAATCAAGGAACAAGCATTCGGGAATCAGCGCATTCGAATAAACCTCACGAACAGCAGGTGAATGGGAACAGATTACACCCTGCTAAAACGGAGCACATTAAAGGAGCTGCTGGAAGCAAGAGGAGCAATCGCCAGTAACAAGGCAAAGGCTGTCCTAATTACGGAGCTCATGGAAGGAGACAGAGCCGCAGCTGCTGCAGCACCTCAAATGGAGGGACAAAACAACGAATTTACAGCGGAATTCCGAGCACGAATGGCTTTATTTCCTGAACCACCATCTACAGAAATGTTTAACCGGCTGTTCGCTGATGTACAGGAGTACATTATGGCTAGGGGACCGCCAGGAAACCAGCAAGCCAGAGAAAGAGCCGCAACGCCAGTCCATATTTTCCCAGGGAAAACCAAAATCCCATATCAAGCCTTCAAAAGCTATGTGGAGACAGAGGGTGGCGTTGACGACTATTTACAGGATTTCGAGAGAATGTGTTTGCTGCACGAAATTAATGATGCAGACAGAGTACCCCTACTAGCGGGGAGATTATCTGGGCGAGCCGCCGAAGCGTACCGGGCAGTACCAGACGAGGATAGTAGAGACTACGCTAAAGTAAAGCGGGCCATCCTAGCCCGGTATGCCATCACATCAGAGGCATACCGAAAGAAGTTTCGGGACATTAAAAAACCCAGTAAGGACACCCATGTGGAGTGGGCGCACCAGCTACAACGAGCTGCCAAAGGGTGGCTGGAGGCCGCCCAAGTTGATACATTGGAAGGTCTGTTCCAGCTAATGGTACTGGAACAATTCTTCAATGGCGTCCCGACCTACCTACAAAACTGGATCCGGGACAGAAAGCCACACACCCTGCAGGAAGCGGCTAATATGGCAGACGATTTCCAGGACAATCGGAGAGATCAACCCATACCCACCCGAGCCACCATCCCCCCTACAACGGCCAGCCCTCCAGGGGGCCCCGCAACGTACCAGCGACCAGGGGTAAACCAGAATTCCTACCCCCCCAGATATTCAGCACGTCCACCAATCCGGTGCCATACCTGCAACCAACAGGGACACATCCAGAGAGACTGCCCACGGAACCGGCCTCGACCCAGCTGGAATAACGCCGCCCCGAGCAACCGTGCCGCAGTCCACTGTCTACAGGCCGAATCCTACCAAAATCTGGAGTTGGGGACGCCCCGGGAGGAACCCCTCGGTACTCTACACGAGGTGAACCCTATCCAGGCCGCCTCCGATAACCGCCAAGGACACCGCCAGGAAGTACACATGGAAGGGAGGAAAGTACAAGGACTTCGTGACTCGGGAGCTACCCTAACTCTAGTACGCAGTCATCTGGTACCCAAGCCCAAGCTCACGGGGGACTGTGTGGCTGTACGGGTGGCTGGGGGAGCCATTTACAAAGTACCCACGGCCAAGGTGCACTTGAATTGGGGAGCGGGGCACGGGAATGTATATGTGGGGATGATGCAAGACTTGCCAGCGGATGTGATTGTGGGCAACGATTTGGGGGAGCTGACTTCGGCTTTTGTTCCACAGCCCACCGTACAAGAAGCGTACCCGGTTGTGACCCGGCAACAGGCCCGCACCACTGCACCATTCGAACACTCTGAGGCTCAGACGCTTCTATGTTTGGATTGGGAGCAGTACTGAGCCAAGTTGGACCCGATGGCGGCGAGCACCCCGTAGCTTACCTAAGCCGAAAACTTTTACCCAGGGAAGTAAGCTACGCCGCCATTGAAAAAGAGTGCCTGGCTGTGGTGTGGGCCCTCAAGAAGTTGCAACCCTACTTATACGGGCAACCCTTCACTTTACTCACGGATCACAACCCGTTGGTGTGGCTGAACAGGGTGTCCGGAGACAATGCCAGGCTGCTGCGCTGGAGTTTGGCGCTGCAGCCTTTTGACTTTACTATCCACTACCGCCCTGGGAAGCAGAATGGCAACGCCGACGGGTTGTCTAGACAAACAGACTTGGAGCCGTGATTCGTGAGTACTCCTCCGGACATCCCCAAGCCGATCCGTTGGGATCAGACTGTGTATGCCGGCTTGGTTCTGGGGGAGCATTGTGGCAAACCTAGCCACTCGGACTATAACTGGACACTATGCCTTTAAGGGTTGCCTATAGGTCTGGAGAGAGATGCATTGTACCTGTATGTGCCTGTTTCATGTATTCCCTGCATTGCCTGTACTATCTGTTCCGCCGAATGCAAATGGCGGTTTGTATGGGGATTCCCGTTCGTTTCGCGAACGGCACTTTGGAGGGCCGTTCGTGAAACGAATGCGATACCCCCTAATAGCCCACACACTTAGAGGCGTGTGGCGCTAGTTAACCGATTGCAACATTGTTGCAATCGGTTATTAGAGGCTCTCCTGGGTGGCCGTCGTTCGACTACCGACCATGCGGCGGTCGGCCATCTTGGATCCCTGGTTCGTCAGCGGGTCCGTGTCGTCGAACGCATAGCATTACCAACAGTTATTCGACGGCACGAACACCGCTAAGCCTCCAGGACGTTCGGGAGTTTCAGGACCAGGTTCACTAAAAGCAATCGGTTCTTTTCATGTGTTTTGGAAGAAATGTGTTTTCTGTGCGGCGTTCGGGTATTTTAGCTGGGATCTGAGCGACAATCTCACGAATGATGCGCCCAGACCCCAGCTATCTACCGAACGTCCATTCGTGTAAATCCACCGTATATTGTACCAGCTGTAGATTTTTGTGTGAATTGCCGGTTCTGCTGCACGAGGGGATAATCCCCTTAACGGTGCATTCTGGGAGGATGATCCCTCTCGTGCAGCGGTGCCTGATGGGAGAAATATGTGGTACTGTAAGTCCCCCATGTAGTCCCCTCCTGTACAACCCCTGTAATGTCTGTTTGGAAACCCCTTGCATGGGGAATTGCATAAATACTGTGCCCTGTGATTAAAACCTCAGTTGACTCCCAGCCTATGTGTCGTCTAGTTCTTGGGAAGGAAAGGTTACTGCAGTGCTGTTTGGATTATTATATGCTGATTCCCTGGATTATCCTTTGTTGTTCCTGTTACCCAGCGGAGATATCGTGGATCATACTGCCTCTCCGCTACAGTTAGTACTTAGGCAATACATTTTACTTCCTTTTGCAGCCCTCTAGCCCTTTCCAGGACTTTTTTAGAGCCATTTTAGTGTCCAAAAGTTCAGGTCCCCATTGACTTCAATGGGGTTCGGGTTCGGGGTCAAGTTCAAGTCCGAACTCAAACTTTTTGCCAAAGTTCGGCCAAACCCGGTGAACCCGAACCTCCAGGTGTCTGCTCAACTCTAGTAATGTCACTTTAATTATAATTTTCATTTGATATAGAGCACACATATGATAGGCATTGTGAGTATATAAATCAGAGCAATATCACTTTAACTGTTTACGTATTTATCACAATACAAATGTGTCAAAACAAAAGTGGGGAAAGGCTCCATGGCTAACCAGCTATTTCTTGTCTCATTCTGGATTGCATGCATTTTTATACAGTGTTTAAACAGTGCTTTGTATCATCCTATTTCTAGGCTGTAGTAATGAAATTAAATGTTCATTAGTGTGAAGTATTTGTGTATGTGTATATGTGTGTGCGTGTCTTTATTTTAGCATGTAATGATCTTAACTGAAAGTCAACCAATACAGAAATAATGTTCTAACTTCCTCATTTTTATTTTAAATGCGTATTTCATTGAGACTTTTTTTCATTTCTCACTGTTTTATATTATCCCAATGAGCATTGTTGTCATGTGTTTGGGTTTGTTGCTATTTACTGTAGGCGATATGAACATGTATAAGTAAGGAGATCAGCACATGGTATAATCATAGAGGAGGTTCCAAGGACATTTGCATAGTCAAGGATTTCTGCTTCATAAGTGCAGTAGCAGAGGGGACACTTCAACTGCAGAACTCAGCCCCGCTTT
The DNA here is from genome assembly GCA_933207985.1 of Pelobates cultripes. Lineage (NCBI taxonomy): Eukaryota > Metazoa > Chordata > Amphibia > Anura > Pelobatidae > Pelobates > Pelobates cultripes. The sequence continues at coordinate 29,017 of CAKOES020000269.1, forward strand.
CCCTAGCACAGAAGAGCAACTCAATTCTGTGGTACGTCTACCACATTTGTGTTAGAGAAAGGTAAATGGATAATGTTTTTTTTTTCTTCTTTTTTTACATACTCATTTTAATTCATACAATCCCTTTCATTTGTATTATTTTGTTCATACCATCTCCACCTCTTGTAAACTGATTTTTAGATTATTTATCTTTCTGCTCTTGCGTTACAGTTACCATATCCAAAGGTCCACCATCATCTAATCACCATTAGTTCAGCTATTATTATTGACTTTCTCAAAATTCATCCACAGAAATTATTTAATCCAGCATCTACATGCTTCATTTTAACTTCTCGTGCTATTACTGTATTATTCAATCAAAGCCTCAGAAATTGTAATTTATGTCAGTATTTTAATATTATGTTGGTTTTATAGAAGGCATTTATGTTTTTGTATGGGTACAAAAGCTTGCTTGTAGATTGATGTATGATCTGCTTTCATTATTTCCTTTCTGTGATGTTAGAAACACTAAATATGTATTTGTTCTTTTAAATTTCTATTTGTAAAAATATATATATACATTTTACAGTTTGTTTCATCATCAATCAAAAAAGCATGAAGCCATCTAAAATGCCAATTTTGACTCTCTATCTAGTACTTATAGTTCCAGGTGAGTTTTGTTCCTTGTCTTTTGTTTTTATTCATTAAAAAATGTGAACATGAATGGTATGGACAACAAGCAGTAGTGGTTATAGTGCTTGGGTTGTTCCGTTACAGAAAACATTTAAAATTAAGGAACCTTTTTCAACAATATTAGTTCTTATGGGTCTCGAAATGTTTTTCAATTCAATTCAAACTTTTCCTCTGATTTCAGTATATTTTTATAAACTCTATATATCCACATTTAGATCAGCTATTGCAGAGTTGTGCACTCCATGCCTTATTGACTGCCTGTTTTAATGTCTTTATTCACTACAGTTTTTAGAGTGTTCTGTGATAAATGTGGCTGCAGAAAAGTTAGTATCGGATGTGTAATAACAACGCCAGCACCTCGTGGTAAGGCCTGCATGTGTCATGATTTCGGTTTCTATTATTTTGGCAACTGTGAAGGGAAAGATGTTCATTGCCTCCAGAAAAATTCACGCGTTTGTGACTATCCTGATATCTCTTTAGCCAGCTGTCTACAAGGAGGAGGAAATTGTAAAGGCTACGATTCCACATGTGAATGTTCGATCCAATTTCTCAGTGGCTGTAAATTAACCATAGCTCCTCCACCCAACACTGCCTGCAGATGCAGGGCTTTATTTTTCATGTGCTCAGCAGAGATTGTGCCATGCAAGGATGAGACATCTCAGCACTGCTTGTTTCCAGATCTAAGTTTACATACATGTGAACAGGGTGGAGGCTCATGTCAAGGACACTCATGAATAAAATCATTTTGTTATTAATTGCTGAAGTTGTCATAAATATTGTCATATTAAGATATGTAAGAGTACAAGCCTAAGAGAGAGAAACACTGACAAGACAGTTGACAAACATAGCAAGATTCACAAGCATCTGTCTTAGTCCCTGCCTTAAAGTGGCACTGACACCTTCCCTTCATGCAAAATGAGTATTTCATAAAAATAAAGTTATGAAATACCCATTTTTGCAGGAAGGGAAGGTGACAGATTAGAACCTACTTTGTCTCAGTATTTTTCTTACACCTGACACTTCTTGACACTGGGTGAAGCTACTGCTGTCAAGAAGTGTCAGTTCCCCAGCTGTCACTAGTGACCAGCAGCGGAACTACCACTGTGGCAGCACCAGGGCCCACGCGCTCAGGGAGCCCATCAGATTGCCCATGCACTTAGGGCCACCACATGGGTATTGGCGAACAAGGACCCAGGCCCTTAAACAGCATAAGCGTACCCGGTAGTATTGGCAGTGCAGAGAGAAAGTGAAAGCAGGTCACTTACACATGCATACAGAGCAGCACGAGAGGCAGAGAGGTGGCACAGGAGGGAAGGAGGAAGGAGTGAGCCTGCTCCAGCCATTCCCACACTTAAATCAGCCTCAGCAAGCAAGACCCATGGAAGCCACCCACCTGCAGATAAAAAGTATGTTAACAGGATGGTGGCTAAAAACAGAAACACGTATTATTACATGTATTTATCTTTGTGTGTGTCTATGTGTATTTGTCAGTGTCTGACTATGTGCCAGTGTGTATCTGTGTTTATGTGTCAGTAAATGTATCTATGTGTTTCTGAGTGTGTGTATGTGTCAGTGAGTGCATATGTATATATGTCTGTGTGTCAGTGTGTGTATCTGTGTCAGTGTGTGTGTATTTGACAGTGTGTATCTGAGCGAGTGTGTGTATGTGTTTCTGTGTAAGTATGTATGTGTATACGAGCATACATCCCAGCAATCAAATGCCAACACTACATGCAAACACCCTCTTGCAATCAAACTCAAATATGACATAGAAGTACACCACTGCATTCCAATTGCAATGGTACTTACAAATACACTCCTACATGCACACACATACTCCATACACAAACATGATTAAATTCAAATGTACGAATACAAACCCCGCAAGGATGGGTAAATGATAGATCCCCAGCTGGCACAGCATTGTGGGTGTTGTACAACATATGGGGATTTACCTTTTGGCCACCCTTGCACTAGAGGTGGGGGTCCAAAACTATTTCTTGTATCAGGGTCCTCTCTACATTAGTTCTGCCAGTGACGGATGCAGGGAATTGGAAGTATCTACGGAGGATGCAGGGAACACACTGACATTCTATACTTCTTCACCCATCAGTGGGCTCTAGGTTAATATATTATGTTTGGGGGAGTTATAGAACTGATTAACCAATGATCACAAATTCATGTCCTATTGGTCAGCTGCCACATCCACAATCTAGGGAATACCCAGGGGAAACAAGAGAATACACAGGGTTAATTTGATTTAGTGCATAGTAGACATTTATGTTGTCTTGTAGTATAGGAGTATATCTTGAAAGGTTATGAGAAAACAGTTCCAGGGAAATCAGTGCTAACAGTCCGTCAAGTTCGGTAGTCTTTTACAGGTTTCCCTGCAGGGCCCATAGTCTGTGGGCAGAAGGCTGGTAAGCAGGCTTTTGCAGGAGCTTGTAGCTAAAAAGCTCAGGTAAAAACACCCTAACATGCACACATCACACACACACGCAGCACACACACACACAGCACTCTCAAGCACACACACAACACCCTCACACACACATACACACACACACAACACTCTCACACTAACAGCCCCTTCACACTAATAGCACCCTCACACACATCGCACCATTACACACACAGCACCCTCACACACACACAGCACACTCACACACATATATATAATATATAAAATAACCCTCAGTGAGTTAGCAGACAAAGAAAATTAGAAACATAGAATGTGACGGCAGATAAGAACACCCTCACACACACAGCACCCCTCTTACACACACACACTGCACGCCTCACATACACACTGCACCCCTCACAAACACACATGCTGCACCCAACACACTGCGCCCCTCACACATGCAATATGTCCAAACATTTATATATATATATATATATATATATATATATATATAACAGTAGCACCCCTCACACTGCACCACTACACACATTACACTCTAGATACAGGCTAGATCCCTTACCCAACTCTGGATCATCTAATCTACATATACACAAAGTAGATCCCTATATACACTCTGAATCCTCTACACACACACACACACACACACACACAATCTCCTATACAAACTCTGTGTTCTTTACACACTAGATCTCCTACACACACACACTGCAATCCTGACATACAAATTCTGGATTGCCTATGCACACACTACATTCATTGTAAGCAAACACACACTACATTCTCTAAACATACACTCTCTACAACCCCTACACACACTACAGCCCGTATACACACACTCGCTACATATCGTCTACACACTATGCTCCCTATACACACACTCTCTACAGCCCCTAGCCACACATATTACACCACAAACACAAATGAAATTGACCTATTTAAACAATATCACACTACAATCAACTCACTCTACACACACGCAATCTCACAAGCAGGCTCCAAACACAAGAAAGATACACTTTCCTGGCCCTTTTATCCTCTGGTATCCCACTTATGGAGACACGAGAGACAAGTTAAAAGCAAACACAGCACAAGCATGTTATTAAATTTGCTTGCTCTGCTCAGAACAAATACAGGGCCTTTTTCTCATGCCAGAGTTCTTCAGCGAGGCTCTGCGCATTGAACCAACATGTTCACTTTGAGAAGGGGTGTGCTTGTCACTAGTGATGACAAAACACAACCTCTCTGGCCCCGCCTTCTTCTCAGGGGGTCGCTGTGATTGAAAAATGGCCGGGGCAAAAATGTTCCCTGGGAACCTGCAATTCTCTTTAAATTAAATTTTTATGCTTCATACTGATCTAATTTTAGCCTGTGTTTTATCATGTCGATTCATTTATTACATAAAGTTTATGACAAAAATGTATGTATGTATGTAATGTATGCATATTTTGTGTGACTGAATAAATGAAGAAAAAAAAAATAGATGCTGGAGGGCGATTATGCAATTAGTTTGGAAATGGAGGATATGGTTCCGACTATCATAAATCATCTGCTGTCTCCTCTTTTCTATAATTTTCTATAATTTTCTATAATTTCAAATAGCTACTCACTCAGTATTAGGTCCTAAGCGAATTACTAGCAAAGTTTAAACGTGTTTAGGTACTGGCAGCTAAATTTTTTCTGTTTTCTAGTGACATTTACTTGTGCATAAATCCCCAAATCTTGACAGCCTATCTGTATTACCATACAAGTGTTTCTCAGCCTAGACAGGTCGAACTAGCCTGTTCCTGATCGTTAATATTAACTGGCATAAAAATGTCATGCAACGTACCTTAAGTCTTACATATAACCACTGTTTGAATGTGCATGCGTAGACTAGACAATTTTCTATAGTTACTCACGTTTTCCTAGCCTGCATATCATCCTAAGCTAAATAATCACAGGTAAACTTGGAAGGTTGTGCTGGCTACAGCTGATGACTCTTGTTTAAGAATACTAATACATGCTGTTTAAACCAGCCCACATACGCTAAGTGGTGAACCTAACGATTTTACCTAACACACAATTATAATATTGTGCACGTATTATAGATGACCCAGCTGTTATATATATGTTATAACACATAGACTGACCCCCCCCCACACACAGACTCACCCCACACAGACTGACCCATACACACACAGACTGACCAACCCCACACAGAATGGCCCATACACACACAGACTGACCCCCCACACACACAGACTGACCCCCCACACACACAGACTGACCCGCCACACACACAGACTGACCCGCCACACACACAGACTGACCTGCCCCACACACACAGAGACTGATACACACACAGACTGAATCCCCCTGCTCCCCCACAGACTGAGTAACACTTACCAGCAGCTGCCTGGATGCTTGATGCTTCTGTGGAGGGCTCAGCTTCCTCCCCCTGTCTTTCCCCTGCGCTGCTCTCTATGACCCAGGAGGAAGTCCTCCCAGCACAGTGCCCCCTCTGGTCGCATGTGGGAAAAGTCCACCAGTAACAGTGCTGCTGCTGCAGCTTGTGAAGGGAGACGCAGTGCTCCCGACTTCAATTTCAGTTGGGGGCGGGGGGCACAAGAGGGGCACTGCATGATGTAGTGGGGCCATGGCCCCATCAGCCCCCCCCCCAGTGACGCCACTACATAAAGAAAAAGGGTGTGTCAAAGTGAAAACCGTAAATGCAAAAGAATGTAAAAGATCATATTAACTAAAAAAACAACCCACAGCAATAAAGAAATAGAAAAAAAAAACACACTGCTGAAACCATTAACGTGATCAGTCTATGAGAAAAATATTAGTAAAATACATCCGCTATCAGTACTAAAGTACTAAAACGGGTCAGAGATTTTATTTACAATTATCTACCCACAAATAAATAACTCCTCCACACACACACACACACTCAGACACATGTATTCAAGTGGACAGGTCTAAAGAAACAAGTATTTTTTTGTTTATTTCTGAGCAGCATATGCATAACATTTTCCAGTAATACACAGGGAGCAATGC
>CAKOES020000270.1:0-23410 GCA_933207985.1 Pelobates cultripes
ATTTTTTTGTTTTTATATTAATATTAACATACAATGCCCTTTCTTTTCTTAGGATCTGTGCCTGTGTGACCATGAAGACATTTGGAGTGGCTTTAGGTAAGATACAGTGACCATTCTTGCATTATATTGGTGATCAAACATCAAAAAAACCTATAATAGAACATATCTGATACTCATAGGCATACAGAGTACACTATATTAGGAGGAGCAAAAAGAGAAAATAACCATACAATCTGCATTTAAAAATGCTAATGAAAACAATTAAGTAAAAAAAAAGTTTTGCTCTAATAATAACCAGTTGTTTACATAGGTACTCATGATTTATTCTTCAAAAATATTGCAAGCTAATCCAATTTCATGAAAAAAATTGCCAATGGCCGACCTAAATGAAGATAGAGCTGCATTATGGGGTGCGTAGGCAAGTCTTGCACACCCTTTATGAACATGTATTCCACTGCTGTCTAGACTAAACTGTGCTGAATAAAAATGTCAAATATAAATGTTTTCTATACAGGGAGTGCAGAATTATTAGGCAAATGAGAATTTTGACCACATCATCCTCTTTATGCATGTTGTCTTACTCCAAGCTGTATAGGCTCGAAAGCCTACTACCAATTAAGCATATTAGGTGATGTGCATCTCTGTAATGAGAAGGGGTGTGGTCTAATGACATCAACACCCTATATCAGGTGTGCATAATTATTAGGCAACTTCCTTTCCTTTGGCAAAATGGGTCAAAAGAAGGACTTGACAGGCTCAGAAAAGTCAAAAATAGTGAGATATCTTGCAGAGGGATGCAGCACTCTTAAAATTGCAAAGCTTCTGAAGCGTGATCATCGAACAATCAAGCGTTTCATTCAAAATAGTCAACAGGGTCGCAAGAAGCGTGTGGAAAAACCAAGGCGCAAAATAACTGCCCATCAACTGAGAAAAGTCAAGCGTGCAGCTGCCACGATGCCACTTGCCACCAGTTTGGCCATATTTCAGAGCTGCAACATCACTGGAGTGCCCAAAAGCACAAGGTGTGCAATACTCAGAGACATGGCCAAGGTAAGAAAGGCTGAAAGACGACCACCACTGAACAAGACACACAAGCTGAAATGTCAAGACTGGGCCAAGAAATATCTCAAGACTGATTTTTCTAAGGTTTTATGGACTGATGAAATGAGAGTGAGTCTTGATGGGCCAGATGGATGGGCCCGTGGCTGGATTGGTAAAGGGCAGAGAGCTCCAGTCCGACTCAGACGCCAGCAAGGTGGAGGTGGAGTACTGGTTTGGGCTGGTATCATCAAAGATGAGCTTGTGGGGCCTTTTCGGGTTGAGGATGGAGTCAAGCTCAACTCCCAGTCCTACTGCCAGTTCCTGGAAGACACCTTCTTCAAGCAGTGGTATAGGAAGAAGTCTGCATCCTTCAAGAAAAACATGATTTTCATGCAGGACAATGCTCCATCACACGCGTCCAAGTACTCCACAGCGTGGCTGGCAGGAAAGGGTATAAAAGAAGAAAATCTAATAACATGGCCTCCTTGTTCACCTGATCTGAACCCCATTGAGAACCTGTGGTCCATCATCAAATGTGAGATTTACAAGGAGGGAAAACAGTACACCTCTCTGAACAGTGTCTGGGAGGCTGTGGTTGCTGCTGCACGCAATGTTGATGGTGAACACATCAAAACACTGACAGAATCCATGGATGGCAGGCTTTTGAGTGCCCTGCAAAGAAAGGTGGCTATATTGGTCACTGATTTGTTTTTGTTTTGTTTTTGAATGTCTGAAATGTATATTTGTGAATGTTGAGATGTTATATTGGTTTCACTGGTAATAATAAATAATTGAAATGGGTATATATTTGTTTTTTGTTAAGTTGCCTAATATTTATGCACAGTAATAGTCACCTGCACACACAGATATCCCCCTAACATAGCTAAAACTAAAAACAAACTAAAACTACTTCCAAAAATATTCAGCTTTGATATTAATGAGTTTTTTGGGTTCATTGAGAACATGGTTGTTGTTCAATAATAAAATTAATCCTCAAAAATACAACTTGCCTAATAATTCTGCACTCCCTGTATATTGGTGTCATTTGTAGAAACCTAATGTTAGTGAAATAAGTGATCCTGAAACAGCAATTCATTTCAGTAAAGTTGCGGTATTAAATTTCTGGCTACAGAGTGCAGCAAAATGGTCACACGTATCACGTGTATTTCTAGTAAAATACTAAAATATTCAATCTGGGTGCAGTTGCAGCATAAAATTGCTATACCTGGCTGTGACAGAACCATCTGTCTGCTGGATTTTTGCCCGTTCGTCTGTTTGTCCCCGTTCGTATGAATGGCTGGTTTCTATAGCCCAGCCATTCGAATGACTCTTTTTCCCGAACAAAACCGCCGAACGAACGGCCACCCAAGTGAGGAGTGTGCTGCAGGTTAACGAAGTGATCACCATTATAACGTTGTGGTTAACCGCAGACACTTCTCAATTAAACCGAACTCAGGGTGGTCGTCGTTCGTATGTCGACCACGAGGCAGCGGCCATTTTAAATCATGCGAACGCTCAGCGGTGTTTGGCTCTATTTCTATGGAACGGAAAACGGACACTTTTTCTGTCGAACACCGCTGAAACAAGGGAACGCCTGGCTGCCTCCACGAAAGCATGCGAACATCGGCCGTTCGGGAGATTGAGAACACACAAAAGACTTAACCCAGATAGCCCACCCATGGAGTCATTCGTGTACCGAAGGACTGTAAGAACTTTGACTCCATGGCGATTGAACTATGTGTGTGGGATCTGAGCGCTATTCGCCAATAATATGCACTCAGATCCAGGCTATCTGGGGACATGTAATACGAATGGGAAATGTTCAGTCTTCATGTAGTTATGCATTTTTGTGTCTTTTATTATTTCATGTTTAAGATGGCGACTGTCCTTGTCCTGGAGTTAATTGAGTTACTTGGTAATTAACTCCAGGACAGAGGGGAGGGAATCAGAATGTACTGTGGGTAAAATATGTGACTGTGTGTCAGAAATGTCCTGCTATCTGTCTGTACTTTAAGTCTTCCATTTGGTCCCCTAGGGGAGTGTCCACCAGGTGGGAGACCTGCATAAATACGGGCAGGTAGCCCACAGTAAACCCAGATCTTATTTGACCCTCAATGCGGAGCTTCTGTCTCGTTATTGGGGGGATTTCTTCTTCACGTTTAGAGACTGCTGGATGGAACGAAAGCCGCTTTGGGGATATTATTGTTCGACGGTTCCTAGCAGTTCGTATATTGCCGTTCGGGAGTTTGGAGCCGTTCGTGGATTTCGATCGGGAGATTGCCGCTTCCCCTGCATTTGGTTCGTGGGTTACAGAGTAAGCGAACAGAGACTGTACTGCAGCCGGGGAAGGTTTACTAAACGGCGGTTTGGCTTAAAGACACGGGAGGTGTCTTAACAATTGGTGGCAAGCGACGGGATGAATCCTACAGCACTGGAGGTCAGCTACAAGAGATGCAGTACGAGGAATTAAGGCGTGCTACACTTAAGGACATATTGGAACGCCGAGGAAGGTCAGCAAGCAATTTAAAGAAACGGGAGATTATTGCTTTGCTAATGGAGATGGATGCAGCAACGGGAATGGAAAGAGTCAACGTGCCCAGTACCTTGGATTTAACACCCGAGGAAATACAATTCAACCGGGCAGTACAAATAAGGCTGGCACATTTTGGCCCCAACCCCTCAGCTGACATCGTGGTTCGTGTGCAGGCAGCAGTTGCAACACAACAGGCAGCCCGGGAAAGAGGAGCTGCAGCAGCAGAGGTACCGTATGACAATAATGTGGTTGCTAGAAAAAAGGTACCTTTTGCTGCGTTTAAAAATTTTGTGGAAACAGAGGGAGAGATTGATGGATTTTTGGCAGACTTTGAGAGGCAGTGTGCGCTACATCAGGTACCTGCAGATGAATGGGTCACCATCCTCTCTGGGAAATTATCTGGCCGGGCTAGTGAAGCTTTTCGGGCCATCCCAGAGGAGGAGATCACCAGCTATCGGGCTGTGAAAGAGGCGCTCCTAGCCAGGTATGCAGTGACCCCAGAGGCGTACAGGCGGAGGTTTAGAGAAACCAACAAGCTGGTTGGGGACTCTTATGTGGAATGGGCCTGCAGAGTCCATCGTACCGCAGCCCACTGGATGGCTGGATGCCAAGCGGTAACTGGGGAGGAGGTGTTACAAGTGTTCCTGCTGGAGCACTGCTTTGATAGACTACCTGCTGGGGTCCGGGAATGGGTCAGAGACAGAAAACCCTCTACCCTACCCGAGGCTGCCCGTCTGGCAGACGAATACACGGATGCCCGCAAGTTGGATGGTACAGCTGCTAAAGCCCCTGCCAGACTGGAGTATCGACCAGCAGTAACACCCGCCCCTGCAGTCTACCAACCCCCAGTACACCGTACCCCAGCCGCACCACCAGCTAACAATTATATGCAACCAGCCCGATTTAATGCCCGGGAGTACTCCCAACCCATCCGGTGCTATGGGTGCAAGCAGTTGGGGCACAAGCGTCCTGAGTGCCCCCTGAACAGTGCCAATCAGGCTCAGTCCTGGAGGAGACCAGTTAACGGAAACCAGCGCCCACCTCAGCCTGCTGCTCACTGCCTAGAGCAGGAGGAATTTTGGGGCATTCTGCACGAGGCAGACCCAGTGCAAGCAGCTCACCAGGATAATCGCCAGCAACATCGGCAAACTGTGAAGCTAAATGGCAGAGTGGGGAATGGGCTGAGAGACACAGGAGCCACGATGACACTGCTCCAAAAGAACTTGGTCTCAGAGCATCAACACACTGGAGACACTGTGGCAGTAAGGGTAGCAGGGGGTGCCGTGTTTCGCTTACCTGTTGCCCGAGTACATCTGGATTGGGGAGTGGGCGCTAGGCATGTGGATGTGGGGGTGATGAAGGACTTGCCCGCAGATGTTCTTTTGGGAAACGATTTGGCCCCTTTGGTTTCAGCCTATGCTCCGATGGGCCCTGCAGACGTGAACCCAGTGACCACCCGTGCCCAGACCCGTGCTGCCGGAACCAGCCCGCTTGCTGACGAGACCCAGGTAAGATCTCCTTCCCCGACTGATACCCCAGATCAGGTCCCCTTAAGCTGGGATTCCCCAGAGGAGTTTGGGAGGGAAACCCGGGCGGATCCGACCCTCCAAAGATACAAGGACAGGGCAGAGGCCGGGGAGGAAGGAATAGATGGGGAACGGTATGAGTGGGTGGGGGACAGGTTATATAGGATCCCTAAACCTTCCCAGAAGAGTGTTGCCTCTCCGCCGAATCGCCAGTTAGTGGTACCTGCAAAGTACCGGCAGGAGATTCTGCGGATAGGGCATGATGTTCCTTTAGCTGGACATCTAGGGTCCCACCGCACAGCCTATAGGATTTCACAGAACTTCTTTTGGCCAAACTTTAACCAGGCTGTGCGGATGTACTGCAGCACGTGTGACATGTCAACGGGTAGGAAAGCGGGGGGACCACCCTAAGGCTAGGCTATTATCGATGCCTATTATAGGGGAGCCCTTTGCCCGCATAGCCGTTGACATTGTGGGTCCACTGGCCAGGGCTAGTCCATCCGGTAAGAAGTATGTTCTTACCATGGTGGACTATGCCACCCGCTATCCAGAGGCAGTAGCGCTGTCTAACATAGAGGCAGAGACGGTTGCTGATGCCCTGGTTAGAATTTTTACTAGGGTCGGGTTCCCTAAGGAGATCCTCTCCGACCAGGGAACCCAATTCACCGCTGTGCTCACCCAGCAGCTGTGGAAGGTGTGTGGCATTAAGCCGTTACTTAGCTCACCCTACCACCCACAGACTAACGGTCTCTGCGAGCGCTTTAACGGCACCCTCAAACAGATGCTGAGGACCTTTACAGACGCTTGCAGAGACTGGGAGAGATTCCTGCCTCATCTATTATTTTCTTATAGAGAGGTGCCCCAGGAATCTACTGGGTTCTCCCCCTTTGAGCTGCTGTATGGGAGAAGGGTCCGCGGACCCCTAGATCTCATTAGAGGCCACTGGGAGGGGGAGGGGGAGCAGGAAGGGACCCCCATAGTGCCATATGTTCTGGAACTCAGGGACCGCATGGAGAAACTGTCCCTGATGGTAAGGGAGAATCTCCAGGCGGCCCAGGGGAGACAGAAGAGATGGTAAGATCAGGGTGCCCGACAGCGGGTCTTCCAGGTTGGGCAAAAGGTATTGGTGCTTAAACCTGTGAAGGCCAACAAGATGCAAGCATCTTGGCAGGGCCCGTACAAGGTAGTGGCACAGATCTGCGACACTACTTACTTGATAGCCAGCTGTGCAGATGAGAGGATCCAGCGGTCCTTTCATGTGAACATGCTGAAAGAGTACCAGGAGAGACCTGAGAACATTGCAGCAGTGTGTGCCCCAGCTGCAGATGATTCTGAGAATTTACCCCTTCCAGATCTATTAGAAAGGGATTCCCAGACTGACCTTACTACCTTGGTACAGCTAGGGGACCGGTTGAACCCCACAGAAAGGGTACAGGCGCAGCAGTTGTTATGGGAGAAGCAGGCGACGTTCTCCCAGGAACCCGGTTATACCACCCTAGCTGTGCATAAGGTAGAGACCCCTGGACAGACCCCGTTACGACAGCCCCCCTACCGTATCCCTGAAGCAGTCCGTGAAGGAATGCGGAAGGAGATACAGGAGATGACCCAACTTGGGGTTATCGAACACTCCGACAGCCCTTGGGCCTCGCCTGTAGTCCTGGTGCCAAAGAAAGATGGGACCACCCGGTTCTGTGTGGACTACAGGCGACTCAACGAGCGGACCACCACTGATGCCTACCCAATGCCCCGGGTAGACGAATTACTGGATCGTATTGCCAGGGGGCGATATCTGACCACCATAGACCTGTGTAAGGGCTACTGGCAGATCCCCTGGCCGAGGATGCTATCCCAAGTCGGCATTTGTCACCCCATTTGGCCTGTACCAATTTAAGGTCATGCCTTTTGGGATGAAAAATGCACCGGCTACCTTCCAACGGATGGTGGATAGACTCCTGGATGGCTTCCAAGAATTTGCCTGTGCATACTTGGACGACATTGCGATCTACAGTGGGTCCTGGGAGGAACACCTGGTACATGTAGGGGTAGTGCTGGATAAGATTAGGGCCGCTGGCCTGACGTTGAAGCCAGAAAAGTGTCATCTAGGTATGGCTGAAGCGCAGTACCTGGGTCACAGAGTGGGGTGTGGGAGCCAGAGACCGGAGCCAGCCAAGGTAGAGGCAGTGGCTAACTGGCCCACACCTACTACTAAGACCCAGGTATTGGCCGTCTTGGGGACGGCAGGGTACTACAGACGTTTTGTCCCTGACTACAGCGCTATCGCTAAGCCCCTGACAGACCTGACGAAGAAGAACTTGCCTAAGCAGGTCCTGTGGTCTCCGGCTTGTGAAGCTGCGTTCCAGGCACTGAAGCAGGCTCTTGTGAATGCCCCTGTCTTGGCTGCCCCAGTCCCTAACAACCGCTTTCTCGTCCATACAGATGCTTCCATGTATGGACTGGGGGCTGTGCTGAGCCAAGTCGGGGAAGATGGAGGAGAGCACCCTGTCGCATATCTCAGCAGAAAGTTGTTACCCAGAGAAGTGAGTTATGCGGCCGTGGAGAAGGAATGCTTGGCCTTGGTCTGGGCATTGAAAAAGTTAAGCCCCTATTTGTATGGGCAAGAGTTTTCCCTTGTGACTGATCACAACCCACTCGTTTGGCTTAACCGGGTCTCAGGAGACAATGGGAGACTGCTGAGATGGAGCTTGGCACTACAGCCCTACAATTTTACCATCAGCTACAGACCAGTAAAGCTAGCGGAAGCATAGATGGGTTATCCACGACAAACAGGCGTTTCCATCACCTGCGTAGTCGGTCATCCCCAAGTTGACCATACAGAAAAAGAGGTCAAGAAGCCCGGGTCTGCAGTGTCCCACAAGGGAGGGCTTACCCGTGTGACAGAACCATCTGTCTGCTGGATTTTTGCCGTTCGTCTGTTTGTCCCCGTTCGTTTGAATGGCTGGTTTCTATAGCCCAGCCATTCGAATGACTCTTTTTTCCCGAACAAATCTGCCGAACGAACGGCCACCCAAGTGAGGAGTGTGCTGCAGGTTAACGAAGTGATCACCATTATAACGTTGTGGTTAACCGCAGACACTTCTCAATTAAACCGAACTCAGGGTGGTCGTCGTTCGTATGTCGACCACGAGGCAGCGGCCATTTTAAATCATGCGAATGCTCAGCGGTGTTTGGCTCTATTTCTATGGAACGGAAAACGGACACTTTTCTGTCGAACACCGCTGAAACAAGGGAACGCCTGGCTGCCTCCACGAAAGCATGCGAACATCGGCCGTTCGGGAGATTGAGAACACACAAAGGACTTAACCCAGATAGCCCACCCATGGAGTCATTCGTGTACCGAAGGACTGTAAGAACTTGGACTCCATGGCGATTGAACTATGTGTGTGGGATCTGAGCGCTATTCGCCAATAATATGCACTCAGATCCAGGCTATCTGGGGACATGTAATACGAATGGGAAATGTTCAGTTTTCATGTAGTTATGCATTTTTGTGTCTTTTATTATTTCATGTTTAAGATGGCGACTGCCCTTGTCCTGGAGTTAATTGAGTTACTTGGTAATTAACTCCAGGACAGAGGGGAGGGAATCAGAATGTACTATGGGTAAAATATGTGACTGTGTGTCAGAAATGTCCTGCTATCTGTCTGTACTTTAAGTCTTCCATTTGGTCCCCTAGGGGAGTGTCCACCAGGTGGGAGACCTGCATAAATACGGGCAGGTAGCCCACAGTAAACACAGATCTTATTTGACCCTCAATGCGGAGCTTCTGTCTCGTTATTGGGGGGATTTCTTCTTCACGTTTAGAGACTGCTGGATGGAACGAAAGCCGCTTTGGGGATATTATTGTTCGACGGTTCCTAGCAGTTCGTATATTGCCGTTAGGGAGTTTGGAGCCGTTCGTGGATTTCGATCGGGAGATTGCCGCTTCCCCTGCATTTGGTTCGTGGGTTACAGAGTAATCGAACAGAGACTGTACTGCAGCCGGGGAAGGTTTACTAAACGGCGGTTTGGCTTAAAGACACGGGAGGTGTCTTAACACTGGCTACCTTGGTCATTGGTAGATTGCTAAAAACACACCTATATACATCTCAAATTATGAAAGAGGAGCAAGTTTGAATTAGAGGTGAGGACGTATGGGAACTGGGTTTTTCTGCAACATTTTATGTAATTTTTGATAATGTGCTGATGTTATTCTATTACCTAAAAAAACATTTAGAATGCATCAAAAATCTTTATTTTTTTTATTTTATTTATTTCCCCATATGGCAGAAAGGACAGACAAGGGGATTTGCATCCCATGGTGTATGTAACTATGGGGGGGGGAATAGATTTGAAAACTATAGTAGCAGTTCCTTAATTCTGAGAGGACTATACTGTGATTTGTTCTGCAGTCTGTCTTAGCTATTTCTCAGTTTAAC
The DNA here is from genome assembly GCA_933207985.1 of Pelobates cultripes. NCBI lineage: Eukaryota > Metazoa > Chordata > Amphibia > Anura > Pelobatidae > Pelobates > Pelobates cultripes. The sequence continues at coordinate 9,537 of CAKOES020000270.1, forward strand.
CTTAGTGGCACATACTACATGGACATGGAATAAAATAAAGTTCAGACAAGGTTAATTAAATAGTGCATGATCTGTATAAAAGGTGAGCTCTCTATTCATCTTTCTCTCTATACAGTGTCTTCTGCAAATGCAACCTGTGCCAGTGATGAAATAGCGGACAGCACAAATACTACCTGCAACTGTATTGCATCAAAATACAACTCATCAGGTATAGTAGACCAGTGAATACATACTGTACATTTCAATATTCTGTGATCTCATATGATGGCCATTAAACCATTAAAGTATTCATGATAACAATTGGTTGGACATTTAGTTTTGATTCATATACTAGAAGATGAAAATCTGAAATGAATTAATACACAGCCTAACTCACTGTATAGTGAACATGGGCTGTGTTTTAGCATACGCTGAACAAAAAGACCATACATACGCAATCTGTGGCTCAGCTGTCTCTCCTATTGTATGTGAGAGCGCTGAATACATAATAGGGACACGTTTAACACTGGCAACCTGAAAGAATTTTCCAGGCTGCCTTATTGACAACCCCAGAGGGCTGTTTTATATTGGCAGTGATTTTTACAAGTCACTGCTACTATGACCCACTCTTAGCAATAAGAGTGGATAAAAAGTGCTTATGGTTCTTAAACCAGATCTTTAAGAACAAAACAATCCGATATAACTATGCAAATAGTGTTTTAAATGATCAAACTGTCGTGAAAACCACCTACTTTTCTTGTTGTGGGAAAGGAAAATTACAGATCTTGACTTTAACCCCTCAAATATTTTTTAGTGACTCCACCATTACCAATCCTTCAGTGCACTGGGGGAAGCATGAAGATATCCATATCTAAATGTCAACTGGAAATTAGTCAATTTAACTCTTCCAATTTACATTTGAATAACTCAACTGATGTCAACTGCTCAGCAACATATGAGATTATTAATGGTACTTCCCAAGTTGTTTTTATATCACCGTTGAAAACTGGCTCCTGTGGTAATGTAGTAACAGTAAGTACACAACTAATAAAATATGTGTTTAAAACTGCATGGATAATAAGAACAGATTATCTATATCAAAAATAAATTGTTACAGTACCTCCAGTAGTAAATGCACAAACCGCCGTTTAGTGAATGCTCCCCTTTCACAATAATGGTGTCTGGTAGCGTATGCAATACAACCATGCGAACCGCCAACCAGGGAACACTCCAAACTCCCGAACGGGTTCACGAACTGCCAATATCAGCCGAACGCCAATATCTTCCAAGCGGCAAATAATTCCAAAGAGCAGTCTCTAGTCGCCGGTAATAAAATCCCCCCAATAACGAGACCAAGCTCCGCTTTGAGGGTAAAACATGAACTGAGTTTACTGTGGGCTACCTGCCCGTATTTATGCAGGTCTCCCACTTGGTGGACACTCCCCTAGGGGACCAAATGGGAGACTGGAATAGCAGATGGACATTGGGACATTTCAGACATACAATCACACAATATTCCCCGCATGCATCACAGTTTCCTCCCCTCTGCTCGGGAGATAATTGAAAAGTAATTCAATTATCTCCCAGAGCAGAAGCAAATCGCCATTTTAACCCCTTAAGGACCAAGCTTCTGGAATAAAATGGAATCATGACATGTCAGACATGTCATGTGTCCTTAAGGGGTTAAATACAAGTCACAAAACACATAAAAATATATAACTTTATAACTGCCGAACATATTACATTCGTGTAACACATCCCCAGATAGCCTGGATCTGAGTGCATATTATTGGCAAATAGCGCTCAGATCCCATACGCACAGTTCAATCGCCATGGAGTCAGTCTATTACAGTTCTTCGGTATGCAATTGACTCCATGGGAAGGCTATCTGGGGTAAGTCCATTCGTGCTTTTACATCTCCCGAACGGCCGGTGTTCGCACACTTCTGACGATTGAGAAGGGAGGTCGACGGCTTCAGCGGTGTTCGGTTTAAAAAGTGTCCGTTTTCAATTCCATGAAATAACCGTCGAACACCGCTGGTCTTTCGCATGGTTAAAATGGCCGCCGCCTTGTTGTCGACATACGAACGATGACCACCCTGTATTCGGTTTTAATTGAGAAGTGTCTGTGGTTAACCGCAACGTTCTAATTGGGATCAATAGGTTAACCAGCAGCACACTTCTCTTCTGGGTGGCCGTCCGTTTGGCAGTTCCGTTCGACAGAAAAGTACATTCCCTTAAACAAGGTGTGAAGAAATGACTCCGTTAATCAGGATTTCTACCTTTCGGATGGATTCAGACGAATTCCCTGTGTAAAATATAGGTGGCCGCCATTTCGGCACTTTACACGTGGCCGCAGCCATTTTACGTGCGAACAGCGGTGTTTGCCCGTCAACGCGTGGAACTAAAATCGGATACGCAAACAGGCGAACACCGCTGAGACCTCCATACATCCAGAACTTCGCACGAGAACAACCGAATCACCGGCCGTTCGGTAGTTACATGCAACTTCATATGGGGATTTCAACGATCCCAAAGATGCGAATGGATGGCAGGGCTTTCGTCTCTTTTATTCGCCTGAACGGAGACCGACCGCAGGGCCAAAACTTATGGAACTATTTTCGGCTAGATGGTCCGTGCGGTCGGTCAAAACTTTAGTGTTCCATAACTCCCGAACCGTTCATCCGAATGGACTGATTTTTCGATATGTTGTCCACACAAATGAGAACTATCCAGCGGTACCAGATTTAAAGGTGTACCCCCTGTTTTGGGGTACATCCAGAACTGGGGTAAAATAGTGCACGTTTTAATTAAGTTAACTGTTTATCAGAGGGGAGGGAGGTATGGGCTGTAACCTATTCCTGATTGGTGATTTAATGCCTCCCCCTGGGTGTGTATTTCTTGTCTGTAACCGTAATAAAAAGCAGGCTGGAGATTCCAGACCTCAGATCTACTTGTAACCTGATTCTGGACTCTGACTGTTATTTGGGAATTCGTATGCTTTACCAAGGATTATCTTGGGAAGCTGTTATATTTCTTATGGACTTCATTGCTTAGAACTACCTTAGACGCTGGCATTGCAGGAGGAATTATCAAAGCAGTTCAGCTATACTTGATTTCCTTACAACTGGTGGCAAGCGGAGGGATTCGAACCCCAAATGGACATTTCAAAACAAGCAAAGGAATGAATGGCTCAGCAGTACCAGCTACTTAAAAGAACCACGCTAAAGGACTTACTGGAAGCTCGAGGCAGAGTGGCAAGTAACAAAACAAAAGCCACGATAATTGCGGAGTTAATGCAGAGCGATAATACCAGTAATATAGAGATGGACCAAGAGGAAGAAACCGTGATGCAAAAGGACATCCGATGGACACTCAGTTTATTGGGACCCAATCCATCCTCAGAGGCGATACTGCAGGTCGTAGCACAAGCCAGACAAGCGCAAAAAGAGCGAGATGACCGGGACAGAGCGTCACAGGGGGATTTGCTACACCCCCCGAGAAGTATTGGGGAAATACCAAAGAAGGTAAATTATGCAGCGTTTAAATCATTTGTTGACAATGAAATGGAAATTGACAGTTACTTGCAAGACTTTGAACGTCAGTGTGCACTGGAGGGATTAGACTCCACCAAATGGGCTGCAGTCGTCAGCAGTAAATTGTCAGGTAGAGCAGCCGAGGCGCTGCGAGCAGTACCTGAGGGGGACATACATAATTATGAGAAAATAAAAGACATTTTGTTGGCCAGATATGCGGTAACTCCGGAGGCATACCGGAAAAAGTTTAGAGACCTGAGAAAGACTGGGAGAGATTCCCATACGGAATGGGCTTTTCGCCTGCAGCGGGCAGCCCGCAATTGGATGAAGGGCTGCCAGGCAACCACCCTAGAAGAGGCTTTACAACTAGTGATACTGGAGCAATTTTTTAATCATACTGCAGAGGACATAAAAGACTGGGTAAAAGATAGGAAACCAAAAACCGTGGAGGAGGCCGCTAGGCTAGCGGACGAGTACCAGGATAACAGGAGGAAAGAGCAAGGGGCGAGCAGACCACCATTTAAGCCTCAGTACACAGCTCCAACCAACCCGGCTCCACCTAGACCTGCCATAGGTAACCCCCCACCGAACCCAGCAAACACACCTCGACCTCCTGCAGTGTGTCACTACTGCAAGCAACCAGGACATTACAAGTATCAGTGCCCTCGCTTAAACCGGGGAAGCTGGGAACGGCCAGCCCCACAACAACCCAGGGCAGCTGCTCACTGTGTGCAACAGGATCACACAGGCCCTGGCCTTAACCACGAAGAACAGTGGAGTGTATTACATGAGGTCAATCCAGTACAAGCTGGGGGGGACAACCGGGACCATCACCGCCAATGGATTACCGTCGATGGCGTGGGGGCCCGGGCGCTGAGAGACTCTGGGGCTACTTTGACTGTGGTACAGCCCCACACGGTCAGAGCACAAGCTCGCACCGGACGCACAGTCGCTGTAAGGGTGGCTGGGGGCGCTATTCACAAACTGCCCACCGCTAATATGTTTGTTGATTGGGGTTCCGGGTCTAAACAACTGGAGGTGGGGATTATGCAAGAACTGCCCGCCGAGGTTTTGTTGGGAAATGATGTGGGATGCCTAACCTCCCAACTAGCCCGAGACCCCCCTGCCGAGGCCTACCCGGTTACCACCCGAGCTCAAGCCAGACTGGAAGCTCCGCTGCACTCTGAGGAAAACCAGGTAAGAGTCGAAATACCCCCTTTACCCGATCCCCCCGTACCCTTCTGGGATACCCCCCAGGGGTTTGAACAGGAACAGCGTACTGACCCCACATTAGAAGGCTATAGGAAGGCCGCGGCCGCTACCCCCGAGAACAACCCGCACGAAAAATTTGAGTGGTATAAGGGGTTGCTATATAGGGTAACCGAGGGGGTGGGACAGGGGGCTACCCAGGTCATAAAAAGACAGTTAGTTGTGCCCCGTAAATTTCGGGCTGAGTTGTTAAAACTCAGTCATGACATTCCCCTAGCAGGACATTTAGGGGTCAAAAAGACCAGAGACAGGTTAACTCAAACCTTCTTCTGGCCCAGAGCTACCCAGGACCTAAAGTACTATTGTAGGACATGTGATGTATGCCAAAGGGTAGGAAAAAGGGGAGACCTTCGGAAGGCTAAGCTTCACCCCCTACCCATCATCGAACAGCCCTTCCACCGAGTAGCGGTGGATTTAATAGGTCCCCTCAGTCGCCCCAGTCCGTCGGGCAAAAAGTTTATCCTAACGGTGGTTGACTACGCCACTAGATACCCGGAGGCAGTCGCCCTCACCAATATAGAGGCCGAGACCGTGGCAGAGGCCCTTATTCAGATATTCACCCGAGTAGGTTTCCCGCAGGAGATACTCTCCGATCGGGGGACGCAGTTCACAGCCACCCTGACGCAACAACTGTGGCAGAGCTGTGGAGTGCAGCCCCTGTTCAGCGCCCCGTATCATCCCCAGACTAACGGGCTCTGTGAACGTTTCAATGGCACTCTAAAACAGATGCTAAAAACTTTTACAGAGTCCCACAAGAATTGGGAAAAATTCCTCCCCCACCTTCTGTTTGCCTACCGTGAGGTGCCCCAGGCCTCCACTGGGTTTTCCCCCTTCGAACTCCTGTACGGGAGAAAAGTTCGGGGCCCACTGGAGCTCGTACGGGAACACTGGGAGGGCAATACAGATGAGGGGGGAGTCCCTATCGTCCAGTATGTCCTGGAGTTCCGGGACCGTCTGCGGGCCCTCACCGAATCGGTTCGGGAGAACCTGCAGGCGGCCCAGGAGGACCAGAAAAAGTGGTACGATAGGAGGGCCCAGGATAGAGTGCTGGACTTAGGGCAGAAGGTACTGGCTCTGAGGCCCGTTAAAAAGGACAAGCTTCAAGCAGCCTGGCAGGGACCCTTTAAGGTAGTGGAACAGGTTAGCGAGACTACCTACATCGTGAGCAAATGCTCAGATGAAAGGCTGACCAAAGCCTTCCATGTGAACATGCTCAAACCATATTTTGAAAGGACAGAGGAGGTGGGCGCCGTGTGCGCCCCCGCCACAGAGGATAGTGAAGGGCTTCCCCTTCCTGACTTACTGGAGACCACCCCCTGTACGATTGACCAAGTAAGCTTGGGGCAAAATTTAGACCACCTGGAGAAAGGTGAGGCTACTCAACTGCTGCAGGGATACCGAGAGATGTTTTCCGCTACCCCGGCTATACCTCCGCTGCGGTCCACCGTGTGGAAACCCAGGGAGAGACGCCCCTACGGCAACAGCCATATCGGATCCCGGAAGCAGTACGTGAGAGTATGCTCACCGAGTTAAGGGATATGTTAAGGCTAGGGGTAATAGAACCCTCCCAAAGTCCTTGGGCCTCCCCGGTGGTACTAGTACCGAAGCGCGACGGCACTACGCGCTTCTGTGTAGATTACCGGAGGCTTAACGACCGTACCATAACCGATGCCTACCCCATGCCTAGAATAGATGAGCTCTTAGATCGTATGGCGGGGGGGAACTACTTGACTACCCTGGACCTGTGCAAGGGTTATTGGCAGATCCCCCTGGAGCCTGCGGCCATCCCCAAGTCGGCGTTCGTCACCCCGTTTGGGCTATACCAATTCAAGGTTATGCCCTTTGGGATGAAGAACGCCCCGGCTACGTTTCAGCGGATGGCGGATAGGCTCCTGGAGGGGTTGCAGGACTTCGCATGTGCGTATCTAGATGATATTGCCATCTATAGCCGCACATGGGGAGACCATCTGGGTCATGTGTCCAGGGTACTCGAACGAATCCACCTCGCCGGGCTCACTTTGAAACCCGACAAATGTCACGTAGGCCTAGCCGAGGTCCAGTATCTAGGTCACCGGGTCGGCTCCGGTAGACAACGCCCAGAGCCCGCTAAGGTAGAGGCCATAGCTAACTGGCCCCAACCCCGGACCAAAACCCAGGTACTGGCTTTCTTAGGGACGGCCGGGTATTACAGGAAGTTCGTCCCAGAATATAGCGCCCTGGCCAAGCCCCTCACGGACCTTACCAAAAAGGCCCTTCCCAAACAGGTCGCCTGGACCCCAGAGTGCACGGACGCTTTCCAGAAGCTCAAAGCGGCATTGAGTGAGGCCCCTGTGTTGGCAGCACCCGATTACACTAAACAATTTCTTGTCCACACAGATGCCTCCATGTTTGGGCTGGGAGCCGTGCTAAGCCAGGTGGGGGCGGATGGCATGGAACACCCGGTGGCATACCTCAGCCGTAAACTTTTGCCCCGAGAAGTCAGCTATGCCACCGTAGAAAAAGAGTGCTTGGCTCTCGTGTGGGCCCTCAAGAAACTTCAGCCCTATCTGTATGGGCGAGCGTTTACCCTTATGACCGACCACAACCCCCTGGTATGGCTCAACCGGGTAGCTGGTGACAACCCCAGGCTACTCCGGTGGAGCCTAGCTCTCCAACCATACAATTTTACCATGCAGTACTGTCCGGGTAAACAAAATGGGAACGCGGATGGACTGTCCCGCCAGACCGAACTGGACACCTAAAAACATACTTTCATCGGACATCCCCAAGCCAACCCGACAGGGTCTAGGCGGGTATGCCGACCTATGGACTTATAGGGGAGCAGTGTGAAGAAATGACTCCGTTAATCAGGATTTCTACCTTTCGGATGGATTCAGGCGAATTCCCTGTGTAAAATATAGGTGGCCGCCATTTCGGCACTTTACACGTGGCCGCAGCCATTTTACGTGCGAACAGCGGTGTTTGCCCGTCAACGCGTGGAACTAAAATCGGATACGCAAACAGGCGAACACCGCTGAGACCTCCATACATCCAGAACTTCGCACGAGAACAACCGAATCACCGGCCGTTCGGTAGTTACATGCAACTTCGTATGGGGATTTCAACGATCCCAAAGATGCGAATGGATGGCAGGGCTTTCGTCTCTTTTATTCGCCTAAACGGAGACCGACCGCAGGGCCAAAACTTATGGAACTATTTTCGGCTAGATGGTCCGTGCGGTCGGTCAAAACTTTAGTGTTCCATAACTCCCGAACCATTCATCCGAATGGACTGATTTTTCGATATGTTGTCCACACAAATGAGAACTATCCAGCGGTACCAGATTTAAAGGTGTACCCCCTGTTTTTGGGGTACATCCAGAACTGGGGTAAAATAGTGCACGTTTTAATTAAGTTAACTGTTTATCAGAGGGGAGGGAGGTATGGGCTGTAACCTATTCCTGATTGGTGATTTAATGCCTCCCCCTGGGTGTGTATTTCTTGTCTGTAACCGTAATAAAAAGCAGGCTGGAGATTCCAGACCTCAGATCTACTTGTATCCTGATTCTGGACTCTGACTGTTATTTGGGAATTCGTATGCTTTACCAAGGGGATTATCTTGGGAAGCTGTTATATTTCTTATGGACTTCATTGCTTAGAACTACCTTAGACGCTGGCATTGCAGGAGGAATTATCAAAGCGGTTCAGCTATACTTGATTTCCTTACATGGATCAATGTTTGTGTCAGTATGGATCAATGTATGTATCAGTATGGATTACTCTGTGTGTGTGTGTGTCAGTATGGATCCATGTATGTGTCAGTATGGATTATTTTGTGTGTGTGTGAGCGTGTCCGCATGGATCACTGTGTGTGTGTCAGTATGGATTAATTTTTGTATCAGCATGAATCAATGAATGTGTCAATATGGATTACTATGTGTGTGTGTGTGTCAGTATGGATCCATGTATGTGTCAGTATGGATTAGTTTGTGTGTGTGTGAGAGTGTCAATATGGATTACTGTGTATGTGAATCAGTATGGATCAATGTTTGTGTCAGTATGGATTAGTTTGTGTGTGTGTGAGTTTCAGTATGGATCACTGTGTGTGTGTGTGTCAGTATGGATCACTGTGTATGTGAATCAGTATGGATCAATGTTTGCGTCAGTATAAATCACTGTGTTTGTGCGTGTGTTTCAGCATGGATCACTGTTTGTGTGTGTCAGTATGGATGACTGTGTATGTGTCAGCATATGTCACTGTATGTGTGTGTGTCAGTATGTGTCAATGTGTGTGTCAGTATGGATCATTGTATGTGTGTCAGTATGGATCATTGTGGGCCAGTGTAAGTGTGTGTATGTGTGGGCATCAGTACGTGCGAGTGAGTATCCATTGATCAAAAAGCTGTGTGTATGCCTATATAGAGTTGTTACAATTGATACCTGTAGTTTGCCACTGTAATGTTATGTGCACGCAGTGTGTACCACTGTCATTTAATGTTTGTGACCATTATTTCATGTAGACAGTTATTATCTAATTCTTTGGGCAGACATGTCCTCTTTTTGGGCATGTTCGCCCCTTTTGGCAGGTTACCTGATTTGTGTCAATGGCACACCCTTTTACCATGCCCATTGACTTCCTGCTTGACTGTACACTGCTGTTAGGGGTTATGGATTTACTTGAAAGATGAAAACATAAATTAGAGAGAGATTAGCCTAGGGTATGTGTTTTTCTTATAGCTGCTGTTTTCTTTCTCTCCAGCACCATCTTTATCAGATACATGACGCTTGGGAGTGTTTTACTGTTTTTGGTCAATATGATTCTGTAATTAGGCCCGTCATAATTGTCAGCACCAGGTCCACTGGGCTCTTAATCTGGCCCTGGTGTGTATATTTGAGTGTTTAATTGTGTGTGGGAGGTGTTTTTGATGGTATTATGTGTGTGTCAGTATGGATTAGTGTGTGTGTGTGTGTGTCAGTATGGATTAGTGTGTGTGTGTCATGATGGATTAATGTTTGGGTCAGTATGGATTACTGTGTCTGAGTGTCAGTATGGATCAATATATGTATCAGTATGGTTCAATGTATATGTCAGTATGGATTACTGTGTGTGTGAGTGTCAGTATGGATCAACGTATGTGTCAGTATGAATTACTGTGTGTGAGCATCAGTATGGATCAATGTCTGTGTCAGTATGGATCAATGTATGTGTCAGTATGGATTACTGTGTGTTAATGTGTCAGTATATATCAACGTATGTGTCAGTATGAATTACTGTGTGTGAGCATCAGTATGGATCAATGTCTGTGTCAGTATGGATTACTGTGTGTGAGTGTCAGTATGGATCAATGTATGGATCAATGTTTGTGTCAGTATGGATCAATGTATGGATCAATGTATATGTCAGTATGGATTAGTGTGTGTGTAGGTGTCAGTATGGATCAATGTATGGATCCATACTGATCAATGTTTCTATCAGTATGGATCAATGTATGGATCAATGTATATGTCAGTATGGATTACTGTGTGTGTGGGTGTCAGTATGGATCAATGTATGTGTCAGTATGGATTACTGTGTGTGAGTGTCAGTATGGATCAATGCATGTGTAAGTATGGATCAATGTATGTATCAGTAAGGATTATATGCTCAAATGGTTTTATATCACTATATATATATATATATGTATCGGTATGGATCAATGTATGTATCAGTATGGATCAATGTATGTGTCAGTATGGATCAATGTAAGTGTCAGTACGGATTACTGTGTGTGAGTGTCAGTATGGATCAATGTATGTGTCAGTATGGATTACTGTGTGGGTGTCAGTATGGATCAATGTATGTGTCAGTATGGATCAATGTAAGTGTCAGTAAGGATTACTGTGTGTGAGTGTCAGTATGGATCAATGTATGTGTCAGTATGGATTACTGTGTGGGTGTCAGTATGGATCAATGTATGTGTCAGTATGGATCAATGTATGGATTACCGTGTGTGAGTGTCAGTATGGATCAGTGTATGTATCAGTATGGGTTACTGTGTGTGAGTGTCAGTATGGATCAATGTTTGTGTCAGTATGGATTACTATGTGTGAGTGTCAGTATGGACCAATGTATGGATCAATGCATGTGTCAGTATGGATTACTGTGTGTGTCAGTATGGATCAATGTTTGTGTCAGTATGGATCAATGTATGTATCAGTATGGATTACTCTGTGTGTGTGTGTGTCAGTATGGATCCATGTATGTGTCAGTATGGATTATTTTGTGTGTGTGTGAGCGTGTCCGCATGGATCACTGTGTGTGTGTCAGTATGGATTAATTTTTGTATCAGCATGAATCAATAAATGTGTCAATATGGATTACTATGTGTGTGTGTGTGTCAGTATGGATCCATGTATGTGTCAGTATGGATTAGTTTGTGTGTGTGTTAGAGTGTCAATATGGATTACTGTGTATGTGAATCAGTATGGATCAATGTTTGTGTCAGTATGGATTAGTTTGTGTGTGTGTGAGTTTCAGTATGGATCACTGTGTGTGTGTGTGTCAGTATGGATCACTGTGTATGTGAATCAGTATGGATCAATGTTTGCGTCAGTATAAATCACTGTGTTTGTGCGTGTGTTTCAGCATGGATCACTGTTTGTGTGTGTCAGTATGGATGACTGTGTATGTGTCAGCATATGTCACTGTATGTGTGTGTGTCAGTATGTGTCAATGTGTGTGTCAGTATGGATCATTGTATGTGTGTCAGTATGGATCATTGTGGGCCAGTGTAAGTGTGTGTATGTGTGGGCATCAGTACGTGCGAGTGAGTATCCATTGATCAAAAAGCTGTGTGTATGCCTATATAGAGTTGTTACAATTGATACCTGTAGTTTGCCACTGTAATGTTATGTGCACGCAGTGTGTACCACTGTCATTTAATGTTTGTGACCAATATTTCATGTAGACAGTTATTATCTAATTCTTTGGGCAGACATGTCCTCTTTTTGGGCATGTTCGCCCCTTTTGGCAGGTTACCTGATTTGTGTCAATGGCACACCCTTTTACCATGCCCATTGACTTCCTGCTTGACTGTACACTGCTGTTAGGGGTTATGGATTTACTTGAAAGATGAAAACATAAATTAGAGAGAGATTAGCCTAGGGTATGTGTTTTTCTTATAGCTGCTGTTTTCTTTCTCTCCAGCACCATCTTCATCAGATACATGACGCTTGGGAGTGTTTTACTGTTTTTGGTCAATATGATTCTGTAATTAGGCCCGTCATAATTGTCAGCACCAGGTCCACTGGGCTCTTAATCTGGCCCTGACTATAGGCGCTGCCTCTAAAATCACCACCATCCACTCCATCACTCCATCCACTGTTTCTTCTTCATAATTCTCCCATATCCATTGCATCTCCGGTTATTTTCCAACATACCCTGCTTCCTCATCGTTTGTCTGCTATTCCCGACTTCATGTATTTATTAATCAATATCTTTCAGACCCATCATTACAATCCCATGGACCAAAGGCCACAATTGTCATTGGGGGCAGGGGGGATAAGTGAATTTAATTTATGGTGTATGTATTTTTTTTTCTAGGGTGAAACAACTGCACCAGTTCCAGAAACTGATGTCACTGATGTAACATTGGAGAAACTTCCTATTCCATCTCCAACACCTTCACATGGTGATCAACATCAGTCTTCAGGACACACTGAGAGAACAGATATACTGGCTCAGGTAAAGCTATACGCTTCTTTTTTTGTTTTGTTCTTTTCCCCACACATTCACGCAAACCTCGTCCACCATCACACCCATGGTTTTTGCTTGTTATTCTTCATTTGCTGCTTGTAAGCAATGTCGACTTATAATGATCTGGAGTCAAACGTATAATCAGTACAGCCAGAGCCCAATATGTAAAATGTACATTTTATTTTGTAGGTAGTTTAATTCTTCAATTTGTCCTGAAGCATCAGATACAGGAGTTTTAATGACTATAGTCGTTGCCTCTAAAATCACCACCACTTTATTACTCCATCCACCATTTCTTCTTCATAATTCTCCCACACCCGTTGCTTCTCCAGTTATCTTCCTCTTCGTTTGTCTGCTATTCCCGACTTCATTTATTTATTAATCAATATGTTTCAGACCCACCATTACATTCCATGGACCAAAGGCCACAATTTTCATGCGGATGGGCGGGGAGTTTAATTTATAGTGTATGTCTTTTTTTTCTAGAATGAATCAACTGCACCAGTTCCAGAAACTGATGTCACTGATGTAACATTGGAGAAACTTCCTATTCCATCTCCAACACCTTCACATGGTGATGAACATCAGTCTTCAGGACACACTGAGAGAACGGATATACCGGCTCAGGTAATGCTATATGCTTCTTTTTTTGTTTTGTTCTTTTCCCCACACCTTCACGCAAACCTCGTCCACCATCACACCCATGGTTTTTGTTTGTTATTCTTCATTTGCTGCTTGTAAACAATGTCGACTTATAATGATCTGGAGTCAAAAGTATAATCAGTACAGCCAGAGCCTAATATGTAAAATGTACATTTTATTTTGTATGAAGTTTAATTCTTCAAATTGTCCTGAAGCATCAGATACAGGAGTTTTAATGACTATAGTCGTTGCCTCTAAAAATCACCACCACTTTATCACTCTATCCACCATTTCTTCTTCATAATTCTCCCACACCCATTGCTTCTCCAGTTATTTTCCAACATACCCTGCTTCTTCTTCGTTTGTCTGCTATTCCCGACCTCATTTATTTATGAATCAATGTTTCAGACCCACCATTACAATCCCATGGACCAAAGGCCACAATTGTCATTGTGGGAAGAAGAGGGAATTTAATTTATGGTGTATGTCTTTTTTTTTCTAGGGTGAAACAACTGCACCATTTCCAGAAACTGATGTCACTGATGTAACATTGGAGACACTTCCTATTCCATCTCCAACACCTGCACATGGTGATCAACATCAGTCTTCAGGACACACTGAGAGAACAGATATACCGGCTCAGGTAAAGCTATACGCTTTATTTTGTTTTGTTCTTTTCCCCACACATTCACGCAAACCTAGTCATTAAAGAAAATTTTGATTACTGAAGTCCTGA
>CAKOES020000271.1:0-13290 GCA_933207985.1 Pelobates cultripes
AATCGGCTGTCTAGGGAATTTACGCCACCGGTATCCAAAGGAAATGATAAAATAAAAAAAATGAAATATATTCAATCTTTTATAACTTTAGTAAATGACAAACATAAACTGTATATATAAACGTATTAACATTATCTAAATTCTTCATAGTCTTATCTCTCAATGAAGGGAGCGAAGGTAAAACCTTCGTTAAGGCCATTAGGGGTCAAGGTTCTGAATCTATATATCCAATATGATTCACGTTTGAGGAGGGTAAGGTCCAAATCACCTCCTCTGCGTCCCAAAGTCACCTTTTCTATTCCAGCAAATCTAACATCCCCTGGGTCTCCCTGATGTTGATTTCGTATATGTCTCGCCACTGGGGTATCCTTCAAATTTTTAGCAGATTGTACATGTTCCATGACCCTCCTTTTCAAGGGACGGATTGTTTTACCCACATATCTGAGACCGCATTTGCAGACTAGCAGGTAAATCAGACCCTTAGTGTTGCAGTTAAAAAATTGTTTAACATTGCACACAATTTGTCCATTTGAATCAGTGAGGCTCTTGGAGTCCTTCTTCATATATCTACAAGCGACACAATTTCCACATTTATACGTGCCTTGTACTGCAAGCCAATTATTCCTCGTCACTTTAGAGGAGAAGTGGCTGGGCACTAAGAACTCCTTAAGATTTCTGCCTCTTTTTGCTGTAAGAGATACGAAATGCACGCACAGAATTGCCTAGTATGTTTAGGCAATTGAAACAGAATGTGTTTTCCTGTTTGGGAGTATGCTAATGCTCGAAATGAGCCAGTGACAGATATAAACAAGTGAGTTTAAACGAATGATATGCCTGGCGTAACGGGTAGGTCGACTTATGGTTTGTGAGTCACTTGGACACCATCCACAGCAATGGATTGAAGAAAGAAGGTGGTAGGCCGGAAAAGCCTGTGGCTGGATTCCTGACACAGCCTAGCTTAGAAAACCTCATGGAGTAATCAGGTAAAATGGCGTCTGGATGACTCGGAAGTGGAAATCATTCTGATGCTGACCTCAAGCGATATGGAGTCAGGTAGATAGTGTCGCTTAGATAGGGGAGTGAGTTAATTTAAGCCCCTCAAACAAATACAGGCCAAACGGCCTTAATAAATATATATTTATATCAAAATACACTTAGAATGAAATTATATATATATATATATATACATATATATATATATAAATAAATAAAAATAATACAAAATATACATCTGTCCATATACATAATTACATAAATAATTTTATAAATATACACTGTTGTGGTCGTGACTTAAATATGAATATTAATCTCTTAATGCATAATAATTAAGCAATACGGAACAACATTAATATTTTTATAATTCATGGTATTATGGTCGAATATGTGGATAGAAAATACACAAAACGTTGTAATATTAAATGTATATTTAATATAACTATAATAAATAAACAGATGCTAGTGGAATGTCAATTTACCACAATAATTATACAATACAATAATGTATATTTAATATAACTATAATAAATAAACAGATGCTAGCGGAATGTCAATTTACCACAATAATTATACAATACAATACTACACAAAACGCTATTGGTTGCTAAATATTATACAAAAGGCTATTACAATTGCTAAATGTTACAATGGATTCATATTACTTACAAGGCCCCAGCCAAAGGGCTGGGGCTAAGTCAGAGCTGGTACTACATGATCAGTCAGGTACAGGCAAAAAGAGAAGAGCTTCTCCTACATCTGGTTTTATTCAGTGTAAGTAGGCTGGCCTGTGATGTCACTGCCAGAAGCACATGTCTTCCTACACACTCCCCCTAGTGGTGCCCCCAAAGCATTACACTAAATATGCTTTCTTTATGATGTAAAGTCATTAATTAATAAATACCATTACAAACCACCCTTTGACTTATGTCATAAAACAAGCATTTATAAAACCAGTAAATTGTGAATCTTCCCTATTTTAACACTACCTGCCCTACAACAAAACCCACCTTTTGAAGAACGATACCCATTTACCCATTAATTATTACCCATTAACATTTTATTGCTTATATAAATGTTCACCATTGAGCACATGCATTACCAGTTGGGAAGTAGGCACATACCCACCCTTATAATAATGAACAACTCAAACCATGTTTTATTAGATTAACCAATGATATTGTGTTCATGTGAGGATGTGTTTTGGAGCTTAATATAGCATTAGACACGACAAACCTATAACACCCGTGAATTATGACACAGACGGACAGTCACTGGAGCTCCTTTTCTGTAGCCTATCGCTGGTCTGTGTGCCTGGCATTTTCACAAACATTAGTTCTGGAAACTGGATACTCTCTTCTTGGACAGTCTCATAGAACATGCACATGTAGACAGGGATGAATTAAATAATTTGAGCAAACAAGGATGTAGGATTTTGTATTTACCTACTCCCATCACTCTCAGCTTCAGTATTTCTTCTCATAAAAACAGTTCATGTGTTCAGGGACTTTTTTGTGGTCACATTCCGTTTACCACCTTGACGTAACAGTTTCCTGCTCCTGATGCATTTTGTCCCTACTCTCATCACTCTCAGCTGCAATATTTTTCTTCAACAATTGAGTATAGAGTGTCCAGAGCTTCTTCTCCTTCTGGTTCATGAGTTGCAATAAAAAAGCTCCTTGCTGGAATGTTCTTGAATGAAAACACAGGCAATGAAGTACACAAACATAAATGGCAGATGACTTTGTGCCAATTATCACCAGTATTATTTGACTGTGGTGTCTTAACTATATTTACCCTATGGCGTTAAGTAAATACCTACACACCTCCTGAGAATTCTCTCTTCACATCCAGCGCACTCCTGATTCACAGATAAACACAATATCACTGTCATATTTAACCAATTTAACCTAAACACCCACCAAAACAAAATAAATTCCAATTTACCACCCTTCTATTTAAACATGTATAGATAACCCTAAATGCGTACTTTCTCTTATCCCTCTTATCACTCTTCCGTCCACTCATGCACTTTACAGAGACACAAATCAAGCACCTACTGGACAATGGGGTTCCCTCGTTGGAGCCCTCCCACCCCAGTTCTGTTTACACAAATACCCCCTGGTCCCTATGGGTCAATCCCCCCTTTCCCAGGCAAGCATACATACATACATACATACATACATACATGCAACAACAATACATCAAGTTTTCAATTGCAATACAATCATTAAAAATAAGAGAATAGTATGCACAAAATTATAGCATAGACATGTTAAATAGACACAATAAAATAAAACACATTCAATAGCTAATCATAGGTCAACATTTAAACACTGGTCTCCATCTGGTATTCTATCTGTGATTCAATGTCCACCCCTGGTTTCTGCTATATCTGAAAAAGGTAAGAAAACAGATCAGGATTACTTTTCCTAGTCACTTATATCGTATACTGCCAAATCCTTTACTTAGCATATATACACACATATAAATACATTCCTTAAACTTTTCATTTTATAAACAATTTGTTCAACAAGGTAACTTTCTTAATTTTCTACTCGGCTCTTAAAATAAACAATCAGCTAATAGCTGCTTTCTGCATCTTCCTTGCAATTCAGGAGTACACAACACTAAAAGTTCAATACTCAGTACCCCCTAGCCTAAATTCCCCACCCGCTACTGTAACTAAGTTTACAGCCTACGTTATGGCAGTTCACCCGCTAGGCAGATATGCTCAGTACCCCCTAGCCTAAGTTCCCCACCCGCTACTGTAACTAAGTTTACAGCCCATGTTATGGCAGTTCACCCGCTAGGCAGATATGCTTAGTACCCCCTAGCCCAGTGATGGCGAACCTATGGGGCCCTTCCTGGGGGCACGCGGCCACAGGTTCGCCATCACTGCAGAGTAGGCACCTGCCTGCCCGAAACGGCAGGCACCTACTCTGCTTCCGGGTCGGGAGGCAGGGGGAGGGCTCCAGGAAGCAGCTCCCCTGTCCTCCCGCGCGATGCTGTGTGGAGCGTTGCCGCACGTTACCATGGCAACGCTCCACACAGCATTGCGCGAGAGGACAGGGGAGCTGCTTCCTGGAGCCCTCCCCCTGCAGTGCTTACCACCACCGGACCACCAGGGATGGCTGTGTCCCCACCCTCCCCCCTCATTAAAGGTGGGAGGGGAGGGGAGGGGAGGGGAGGGTATACTGACACAGCACCCTTACCCCCCCAGAAGTACCCCTACCCCGCCCAGCAGTAACCCCTACCCTCCCCAGCAGTAACCCCTACCCCCACGCACCCCTACCCTGCCCAGCAGTAACCCCTACCCCTACCCCCCCACACAGTACCCCTACCCCCCTCACACAGTACCCCTACCCCCCACACACAGTACCCCTACCCCTCCGCAGCACCCTTACACATATAGCACACACACACAGAACACCCCCCCACACACACACAGCACCCCTCACATACAACACTCAAACGCACCCCCCACCTCAATGCAGTATGTGTGTATTCAGCAGTCTATGTGTGTGTGCGTGTATTCAGCAGTCTGTCTGTGTTTGCGTGTATTCAGCGGTCTGTGTGTGTGTGTACTCAGCAGTCTGTGTGTGTGTATTCAGCAGTCTGTGTGTGTGTTTTCAGCAGTCTGTGTGTGTGTACTCAGCAGTCTGTCTGTGTGTGTATTCAGCAGTCTGTGTGTGTGTTCTCAGCAGTCTGTGTGTGTGTGTGTGTACTCAGCAGTCTGTCTGTATGTGTATTCATCAGTCTCTGTATTCAGCAGTCTTGTGTGTGTGTATTCAGCAGACTGTGTATATGTATTCAGCAGTATGTCTATGTATGTATTGCATTTGTTGGAGATACTAATAAATATAAGCTTAATTTTATCTATTTATATCATTATTTAAAATTTGTATCATTGAACTCTCTGTGTTCTTTTAAAACAAAAGTTATTAGTTCGGACAACAGTACGAGTTTTTTTTCTAAACTTAAACCTCAGTATTTGGGTTTAATTGCCGTGTTGGCACTTTAAGGAGAAAAAATGTTGGCATGTATTGCGGTTTGGGCACTCGGGCTCAAAAAGGTTCGCCATCACTGCCCTAGCCTAAGTTCCCCACCCGCTACTGTAACTAAGTTTACAGCCCACGTTATGGCAGCTCACCCGCTAGGCAGATACACAATACACCCACGTATTACTTATTTTATATTTCCTGGTCTCTCAGGGATATACAATAGCTAATCCCCTTCCCAGGGCAATATAAAACTGACACAAACTTTTAAGCAATACAGGATTTCAAATGGACTTATGAGTAACAAATTTCTAGCCAACTTAAACATGTTTAATAACTCTCCACCCTTTGGATAAATTATAGAGGAGTGAACCACAACACCTCTTCCGCCTCTGATGAAAGACTATAGGTCAATATGTCTCAAAGTTCAACACTTCTGACAGCTATGAGTGACTCCCTATTAATTTTTAGCCTTTCCACGGACATGTCTGCACCTCGCGGCTAAGGGCCTGCACAACTATCCACCCTGTGGTGGCAGTGGCTTTCCGCATGGGGGTGACCACCCCCGCAAAATTATAGAGTTGCAAACATACAGCAACCTCTTTTCTGGCTCGATTAAAGGTTATGGGCCAATATGTCTGCAATTTAACCAGTACACTCACGTATCACTTATTGTATATTTCCTGGTCTCTCGGGAATTTATATTAAATAGCTTATCCCCTTCCCAGGCAATATACAATGAAAACTAGTCACCAAGGGTCTCTATGGTCATGATAGGCCACCCTACCACTAGTGTAATACGTCCTTATTTTATATATTTCCTGGTCTCTCAGAGATTTGCATATCCCTTTCCCAGAGCAATATATATAAACTATTACTAATAAGTTACAAAAGGCTACTTATAAGTAATACAGGATTTCAAATACAGGATAGAACTGCACAACAACTATTAGGTATGCTCCCCCTTCTCCGGACACGTATATTCATAGGATGGAAATATTAAAATATGTTCTATAACAAGAGATACCTTAAACACAAATATCTAATCCCTATCTGCTATCTGCATTCATTCCAATAAAACCAAATCATCATTCATTTATTCATTTGTATACAGACAGACAATTTACTGTATTATTTAAGCAAAATGCATAACATTTATATTTTCCCCAATATTCAAGCATAATCCTGCCGACTACGCCATATGTTGTGGTCGTGACTTAAATATGAATATTAATCTCTTAATACATAATAATTAAGCAATACGGAACAACATTAATATTTTTATAATTCATGGTATTATGGTCGAATATGTGGATAGAAAATACACAAAAGTTGTAATATTAAATGTATATTTAATATAACTATAATAAATAAACAGACGCTAGAGGAATGTCAATTTACCACAATAATTATACAATACAATAATGTATATTTAATATAACTATAATAAATAAAAAGATGCTAGCGGAATGTCAATTTACCACAATAATTATACAATACAATACTACACAAAACGCTATTGGTTGCTAAATATTATACAAAAGGCTATTACAATTGCTAAATGTTACAATGGATTCATATTACTTACAAGGCCCCAGCTAAAGGGCTGGGGCTAATTCAGAGCTGGTACTACATGATCAGTCAGGTACAGGCAAAAAGAGAAAGAGCTTCTCCTACATCTGGTTTTTATTCAGTGTAAGTAGGCTGGCCTGTGATGTCACTGCCAGAAGCACATGTCTTCCTACACACTCCCCCTAGTGGTGCCCCCAAAGCATTACACTAAATATGCTTTCTTTATGATGTAAAGTCATTAATTAATAAATACCATTACATACACGTAGACTTTAAAGGGTGGGTTACAGGAATAAACAGAAGGAGATAAATGCTAAACAGTACTATCCCTGTCAGTTAATAGCACCTATGGCACGGGGTGTTCCAAAATAAAATGAAAGAGATAGTATCAGTATACCAAAAAACAATTGATTAGCCACCCTGCTATATTATTTTAACAGACCTTTTGATGTAGCCACAAGGTAGTTTCGGCTACATCTTTCGTTAGGAGGATAGAAGATTTTGCTATTACGTTGGCACTGGGTGATGGGTGTTGGGGGGGATTAGTTACCTAACTGAGGTTTTTGGTATACTGATACTATCTCTTTATTTTTATTTTGGAAACCCCGTGCCATAGGTGCTATTTCCTACTTGTACTTATAGCCCTATAACTTACAAAAAAAAAGCAAAAAAGTATGTAAACTAAACACTGTGTGTTTTTAAACTCACAACAAAAATTTGAATCTATTTAGCAGTTTTTTTCATTAGCTTTTGTAAATAAGTAAACGATTTTTCAAGTAAAAGTCCAAAAACATGTTTTGTTTTTAAATTTTTCATCATATTTTATTATTATTATTAACGTAAAATATATGACATGATACAAATAATTATATGTAAAGAAAGCCCTTCTTGTCCTGAAAAAAACAATATATAATTTGTATGGGAACCATAAATGAGAGAGCAAAAAATTACAGCTAAACATAAACACCACATAAGTGTTAAAACAGCTCTGGTGCTTAATGTACAACATGGCCAAAACAGCCCGGTCCTGAAGGGGTTAATACAGGCTTGTGTATGTAATGTTCACTTTTAAATTGTGTGAAGTATTTGTGTTTGAGTGAAGGGATGCGTTTGTATATTTTTTTTTTTAATTTGAATGCACGGTTGTGTTTGTATTCTAATATTTGTGTTAGATTGCACGAGTGTGCTTGTATGTTGTGCTGGTGTTTGACTGCTTGGATGTATGCACATACACTACCACATACATACATACATACATACATATTCATGTACATTAACACACAGATGCATATAAATACACCAACACATACACACATATAGAACACACAGACACATGCACACACATAAATACACACCAACATATACACACATGCACCCTGACCCACACAAACATTGATACATGCCCACACCATGACACAGATACATACACTGACATAAAAACACACACCCTGACACACAGATACACATACACAGATGTGTGCGCACACAGACACAGAAGCACACTGACATATATACAGACACAGATGCACACCCTGACACACATACTCATACCCACTCACACTCATACATTTACAAACACTCAAACCCACACACTCACGCTCATACACATACACTCACACTCATACACACACTCATGCACACATACTCATACACACACTCATGCACACACACACTCATGCACACACACCCATACACATACTCATACTCAAACACATACACCCACTCATACACACACTCATACTCATACACACATTCACACACATGATTTTTTTTTATATCTCCAGCCACTCTTCTGTTAGCTTACCTTATGTGCCAGGAGGGTGGATTGGAGTCCTGGTGCTGTTGGAGTGAGGGTTCTGGTGCTTTTCATGCTCCTCTCCCCTCACGCTGCAGCTGCCTTCTCTCACTCCTGCGCTGTCTCCCTGCTGGATGCTGGGAGGAATTGACAGACTGTCACTTCCTCCCAGCCAACTGACATTACAGGGAACCGGTCACAGTTTTAAAGGACGGTGCTACAATCATAGTATTTGTGGAAACATTCCATGGCACCCCTGTGTGCACGCCGCGGCAACCCAGGGCGCCACTGCACAAAGTTTGGGAACCGCTGAGTTAAAGAATGGTTGCATATTTTCAATCTGAGCTGCAGACACACATTTCAAATATACAGAACATATTCTCCCCAACAGGAAAACCAACTTCACATGGAGGCATA
Source organism: Pelobates cultripes (assembly GCA_933207985.1). Lineage (NCBI taxonomy): Eukaryota > Metazoa > Chordata > Amphibia > Anura > Pelobatidae > Pelobates > Pelobates cultripes. Next base: position 8,779 of record CAKOES020000271.1, read on the forward strand.
AACAAAATATTTTAACAGTAATAACAACACAAATCTCACACATCTACTGTACAAATAACAATTTCACCTGTATAGAAGCAGTCCTCATGTAAACAGCTAAATTACAACACTCCATCAAAATGATCAGTTAACAAATGAAAATAGTTTCTTAACAAGACTTTTAACTTCTAATAAAATCAAAGTAGAGCTATCCAAAAACCCACCTGCAGAAAACGCTGTTTACACTCCACTCATGAATTCCATACATACCTAAAGTCATTCTGCTCAAACAATGGGTACCCAGAACTCATATCATACATTCATTATCTCATGTACACACTGAATTTATATGAAATAACATATTTTACAATTCAAGTGAATGCACTTGAAAAAAACATGTAACAAAGCGAACATTTAGGGATGAAAAATAGGGATAGTAAACAATCCTAAAAGCTAAGATATTATCAGTTGTGGACTACAACAAAGGAAGACGTCAACCCTGGAAAGTCACTCGGCAGTGCGCCCACAGTTGAGGCTTCTGACAAAGCTTCTAAAAGTGCCACCTTTTATAATTATACAAAAGGAGCTCACATGCATTAAGCATTTCATACATGTGATAGTGCAGCTTCTCAAATACAAAACAGCGGCCCACCCCGGAGCATTGGTCAGACGCCTAAAGAGAGTCCAAATAATGTGATGAGACACCTACATTTTGTTTGGAAAATTCCGGAACTCGGGGCCCTGTGCCCAGAATATTGAAAAATTAAAGAACATTGTATTTTAGTTTTTTTTAATAAATAGCTTTAGAAAGCAATGATCAATATAAATCCATACAATTCGCAATACAAGCACCCACCTCAAATTCTATCCCTCCCTGTACCCACCTCTACAACTACAGCTTCTATGCCCCCTACACCCACCTCAGCCACTGTGTCCTCCTTGACCCCACAACAGCCTCATATGCCTTCCTGCATTTATTGCAGCTCCCATCCCTCCTTGCACCCATCTCAACCTGTATCGCTCCCTGTAAACACCACAGCCCCTATGCTTCACTGCATCTACCCCAGCCCCTGTGCTTTCCAGCACCCAACTCAGCCTCTACCCCACCCTGCACTCACCTCACCCACTACAGCCCCTATCCCTGTCTGCTCACATTACAACCCCTAAGCCCCCCTGCACTAACTACAATCCCTATGCCCAGATTAAAGTACGCTGATTTAAATCATTTCTGCACCCTTTTGGTTTATCTGATTTGTTTTGTGAATAGGTTTTTATTACTGAAACACGATCCAGCCAAACCAATATATGGCCTAAATTCAGCTGTCCCAAAAAAGAAAATTATTTTCAGAAAAAAATGGTTCAACCGAAAATATATATTTTTTATTGTGCACAAATCTACTAAATAATGCCTTCTTAGATTCTTAGAGTTGGAGAAAATGTACTTTATGTATATATTTATTTTAAGAGATACATTTGATAATAATTTTGAATACATGTATACTTAACTGATAGTGAGCTTGTTTTCTGCCTGTTATGTGCATGCCAAATGCCCTTTAGATAAATAATGAAACACAGTGAAGGCATTTGCGAAACAACCATTTATTCTCATTGTGAATATCTGAGCCAAACACTCCTGAAAAAAAAGAATACCAGGCCTTCCAACAGTATTATGACTCTCTCTATATATATCTGCTAGAGGTCCCCCAACAATGTCCCTCTAGGTTATCTAAAATCTCTGAATATCTGAATATGGTCTTGAGGACCCTCACCGTGGAAGCTCTTGGAGAAGGAATTTGCCCCGCTCCTGCTGCCTCATGTTGCCAAGGCTTTAAACTCTTTACTTTCTGAAGACTCTCTGAACTATGAGCATTGGTGGCACATATCACACTCCTCCCCAAAAGAGGCTAAGGATCTTTGTGTGAGCTATAGGCCTTCAGGGAAAAGGAGAGAGAGTTCTAGGGGCCATGGAGGAGGTGTCTCCAGATCCCTCCTTATTTTTGTTTTTTTGCCTATTCTTTCCTTTTACCATTCTTCTCTTTTCCCTGCTTTCCTCACTGTGTGAGTCTGCTCTTTACTCTAACTTGCTCTCTTTTGTTTGTTATTCCTAGTTCCCTACCAAAACTCATTAGCCTCTGGATATAGTCCAAGGCTTACTCTGCTCTATCTGAGTCAAATTACTACACTTAGATGGTGCATTACGCAGCTTCATCCTAGTGTCCTAGAAATGACCCACTGTTTGACAGGCTCTATAAAATTCGGCCCTTTACCCAACTCCTGTCAGACAAATTTTCTGAAAATTATATCCCCGATAAAGATATTTCAATTGAAGAGTCCCTTATGAAATTCAAAGGTCGACTGCTATTTAAGCAATACATTCCATCTAAGCGGTCCCGATATGGCGTTAAATTTTATAAATTATGCGAATCCTGTCCTGGTTACACATAGGCGTTTCACATTTACCAGGGGAAGGATAGCCATGTTGACCCACCAGGATGCCCTGATTCTATGGGTTCAAGTGGAACGATTGTTTGGGATCTAATCCTTCCCTTGTTAAATAAGGGATATAGGCTATGGGTTGACAATTATTATACCAGTATACAGTTATTTAAAAATTTATATTACTTTGAAACCCTAGCCTGTGGCACAGTGAGGAAGAATCATAGGGGTTTCCCCCAAACCCTGGCAAGAGGCAGAAGTAGTAGAGGTTCCTCTTCAGCCCTCCGCCAGGATGAGTTGCTTGCCCTTCGTTTCACAGATAGGAAGGATGTATACGTGTTGTCTACAATGCATGACAAAAGTACAGTGCCAGTGTCTGTGAGAGGTAGCACTGAGCACCTGGAAAAGCTGAAGTGCATTGTAGACTACAGCAAGTTTATGGGGGGAGTAGACTTGGCTGAACAATGCATACAGCCCTATCTAGTGAACCGGAAAACTAAAAACTAAATGTCCTCTATAAAAAAAAGTCCTTTCCTAGACTTCACTCTAAGCCTTTTGTCCCATTTATTATTTACCCACCCCCCCAATCCCACTTTGGGATCAGAAGATCTCCAAAGACTTTGTGGCAAACACTTCTCTTCCCGAATCCCTGCCACCGCCAGTAAAAGAAATTCCCCCAAAAAGTGCCATGTTTGCTATAAGAAAGGAGTCCGAAAGGACGCTAGTTATTATTGCCCAACCTGCCCATCTTAACCCGGCCTCTGCATAACAGACTGTTTCAAAGTCTACCATAGAGAGCTGAACTTCTAAATCACTCTGTATGGGACTTTGGCAGTTTGTTTGCTTGATTTCCCTGGATTACTGACCTCGGCTTGTCCTGACTACGCTTTGATAGCTGCCTGTACCGACCCATTGGCTTGTTTTACCGACTACTCTAACTTCTGGATTCCCAAGACCTTGGCCTGTCCCTGTTTACGCTAGCCATTCTAAAGTGGCTACACCAAACAACTCAAAATACTACAATTGTAGTATTTGAAATGTGCCTTCACAAAAAAAAGCAAAAAACTAATCACAGGGTTAATGCTGCGATTAGCACTGAAAGGGTTAATAAAATCACAATTTTTTTCTTAACTTCTCAGCTTTTCACACAGTAACTCTCTATGTGAGATCAAAAATCTCTCTGCCTCTCTCTGCCTCCAGATCAAAGTGTATGTGGGGGTACTGTTCTATTCCTGTGATATAATAAAAACCTTAAAACATTGTACATGTGGGTACTGTTCTATTCAGAAGACCATGTTAAATCAAAATACTGAGGTTTTAGTGCACTAACTAATACCAGGATTATGACATTTCTAGTGAAAATGCAATTTATGTGATTAAAAAGACAAAACTAAAAGTAGATATTGCTACATGGGCCCAGCATTTCTGTTAAAATGGCTAGACCAAACATCTCAAGGTCTGCATTTTGTTGTACTCTGGGTTGCCTACTTTTGAAAATGGTATGCCATAACGGTGGAAATTTTATTACCCAGGCTGCCATGCTCTCTGAATAGCCACATAGGCCCAGAAAATCACTTTGCCAAACTTCAAGCTAAAAGGGCATCTAATATATTTTGCCCTGTACTTATCGGAAAAAATCTGAAATAATGATACGTGGGGGTACCGTTATATTCAGAAGACCATGTTAAATCAAAATACTGAGCTTTTAGTGCACTAACTAATACCAGGATTATGACATTTCTAGTGAAAATGTAATTTATGTGATTAAAAAGACAAAACTAAAAGTAGATATCGCTACATGGGCCCAGCATTTCTGTTAAAATGGCTAGACCAAACATCTCAAGGTCTGCATTTTGTTGTACTCTAAGTTGCCTACTTTTGAAAATGGTATGCCATAATGGTGGAAATGTTATTACCCAGGCTGCCATGCTCTCTGAATAGCCACATAAGCCCAGAAAATCACTTTGCCAAATTTCCAACTTTGAAATCTAATATTTTGTCCCCGTGACTACCCCCCAAAAAACAGAAAATCTGGTACATGGGGGTACTGTTATATTCAGGAGACCATGTTAAAAAAAAATAGTGAGGCTTTGTTGC
>CAKOES020000271.1:22381-34918 GCA_933207985.1 Pelobates cultripes
GATCTATAGAAATAGATGTTAAGATATCTATCAAATGTATCTATTTGTTTGCAATTGTTCAGCTTATACTTTTGATACATATTTAGGACAGGAGGAGAGAGTTTCATTACTGACTCTACTTTCTAATCAATATGCTTTAGATACATTGTAGAAGGCATTAAAGGGTTCTATGCAAAATAGTGCTTGAAGATCTGATATCCTTCAGCCCGATGCTAATGTCACTGATAGAGCGAACTTAATAGTTGTGGAGAGATAAAGTCTAATGGTTAAAAGGGGTAAAGATTTCAAAGCCCTTATAAAAACAGTGAAGAATTCCACTGGGAGCAATGGTTAACCAAGGGATCATATAAATACAGCCGACAGATATTTAGATACCTCCATATCTAAGCCATTTCACGAAAAGAGAGATCAGACAGTGCTGAGACATGTACCTCTAAGGCAGAGGCGTAGCGTGGGGGGTGCAGGGGGGGCCAGCCGCACCGGGCGCAACATCTGGGGGGGCGCGCTCTGGGGGGGCCCCCCCATGCTGCGCTTCACCCGAGGCCTGTAGAGAGCCTCAGGGCGGCTGCAGTTTGCCCCGGGCGGGTGTGTCCATATGAGGGCGGACCGCACTGGCCCGGCTTAACCTGAGTGAGAGGTGGGGCTGACAGGAGGGAAACGCTCAGCCTAGAAAGCAAATTGGGAGTGGGAAGGGGGGAGAAGAAAATGGGGAGGGTGGGGAGTAGAAATTGTCAGTGGAGGGGGGTAGTTGTGTTGGGAGGGGAGGGGGGGGAGAAGAAATTGGGAGGGGAGGGAGGGAAGAAGAAATTGTCAGGGGATGGGAGGAGAAGAAATTGGGAGGGGAGGGGGGAGAAGGAATTGTCAGGGGAGGGGGGGAAGAAGAACAATGTGTGCACTTCCTGTTAGTCCGGCCGGGTACAGGAGACAGCTGCTCCCTGTACCCGCCGACTATACAGGGCTCGGCCACGCTACAGCAAAGGAAGCTGACAGGAGGGAGCGCTGAGCGCTCCCTCCTGTCAGCCCCTCTCCTCAGGCTGCGCCCGGGCGGTGCGGCCCGCCCTCATGGACGCACCGCCCGGGCAAAGCTGCAGCCGCCTGAGGCTCTTTACAGAGCGCTCGGGCGGCTGCAGCATGGGGGGCCGGCGCTCCTGGAGGCGCCCCCTCCCAAGGGGCGCCCTAGGCGGCTGCCTAGTCCGCCTTACCGGTAGCGCCGGCCCTGACAGGGCAGTTAGTCTGTATGACAAACGCTTCTTTGACCTGGACGTTTGCCACAAACTCATGGAGAAGTGTAGAAGCTGGCCTCCTGCCCACTGACTAAGGCCATATACAAAGACTCTGTTCGAGAGTTAAATCTCCCCAACCACCATTAGTAGCTTGCCCTGGGTGCCCCTGGTTCGGCACTTTCCCTTCATTCGAATGGAACCGAAAGCTGGCTCTCAAGCGGCCATTCGCGTGAACCAAAACCATGAATAATCCCAGCGGAATTTAGCCGCGACCGCCATGGAACTAATTTCAGCATGAGGACTTTGTGGGTTCAAGGTCACCTCAGCGTGGCTTAGACGCGAATGTTATGGAACTGCTAATGGCATGAGGTGACCGCGCGGTTTCTGGACAACTTGGTCCGCAATTTTGAACCACTTTGAAATCCGACAGGAGAGCGCTTTTTGGAGGGAAGGTGTCTGAGACTAAGGGGAACAAACACTACCTAGGAGCCAGCCAGAACACTCCGTATTACGGCCGCAGGAGCTCCCAGAAGTTGACCGGCAAAAGCACCAAATGCCCTGGAACTGTTTTGGGCATAGGACCATGTGCGCGGCCGGTCAGAACTTCCACATAGTGGCGTTTCCTCTACACTGTATGGATCTGAGCGCTATTTGGAGAACTTGGGCGCTCAGGGCTATTTCACGATATATAATTTGCGCGGGTTCCTATTTGTTTTGTATGTATTTTTTAATGTATTTGGATATTTTATGCTTTTATGCAGAGTCACTCTGACACAAGAATTTGTGGACATTTTGTGGGAGTGTTCTGGGCGTGTTTTACTGCATCCTTGGTTTGTATATAAGTGGGCCATTTGGCCATGATTAAACACATTAATTTATACCCGTCATCATTTCTAGGCTGATGTTTGGGGAATTGGGAGCCATAATCACTGCCTCATTGGGAATTTGGAAGAACTACAGTGGATATACTCAGCCGGAGTATAGGGGATCCGTTACAGTCTGTGAGCAAGAAAAAGGAACTTAGCATTGGCCAAAATACCAGAGAGAGATGACAATAGTCCCCTTTTGACTCTGATTCCTTTATACTCCCTACAAATTCTTTGTATTTAGGAAGCATTTGTAAGGAGTTGTTATGATTATAGGCTCCTTTTAACCCCTTAAGGAATCAACTTCAGAAATAAAAGGGAATCATGACGGAATATTTCCATCATGTGTCCTTAAGGGGCTAAATGAAGAAACCTGGAAACGCATCAAGGACAATTGTCAAGCGTTATTATAACAAGCAGTCAGTTACATTGAGGAAGTTACACAGGAAGTTAACGAATCATTACAAGCAAAGATGTAATTCATAAGTATATAAATATAATGCTGACCATGAAGTCTTCAAGTTTTTAGGGTCAACTGTCCAGTAAATTATTTTGCACCATTTAGTTACAGAGAATCCATGATTCGACAAATTGTCAAACAACATACAGTGTTTCACCTTAGCTACTTTGTAATCACCTCTATAAAAAGCAAGACAGATACTCTTTGTTACATTCATATCCATATGTTCATCTATGCATACAGGGATAATGGCAAAATAATGGTCGGCAATTAAGCAAATTAAACTTGTAAATTAATTTAGCAAGGTAACGGTTGTTTCTTTATTAATTTGGGGTAATTTTCTAAAAACATAAATTAAAAAATAGTCTTGTATAACAATCAGTGACTTTTGCCTTTTAAATAATCAGAAAAATGTGCCCACTCATCACTTTTAAATAATCTGAAAAATGTGCCCACTCATCACTTTCTCCAAAAGAAAAACTCCTCATACCATCCCTAATCTTGCTAACAAGGACTACCCATGACTAGAGCGCTGTGCTCGTACATAGGCAGAGAGGTATTTCATTAGTTTCACACAGAGCCTTCAAGCTTTAAAGCTACACTCCGCTGCCTAAAAAAGAAAAAAAAAATACATGTTTTCATTCTGGGGCGTGTTTAGCAGATATGCCCCTAATGAAAATATGTATGTATTTATTTAGGCATTTTCTCGATAGTGATATATCTTAATACTGCTAGAAGAAAAAAGGCTACAGATCTCTTGTCTTTATCCTTCTAACCCTGCCCAGACTTTCTGTGGCTGTCCAATCACAGACTTCCAGCTTAATGGAATTAATATACAAGGAAACAGATGTACTATTATTCTCAACTGGTGGCCAGTGATAGGCTGAGAATGTCAACTTATGCCTCCACACCATCACTGACAATCTGGCTAAACTATCTTCCTACTGTTGTTGCTATGGGGCTTGCAGTGTTCCTGTAATAAAACATTCAATTAGAACTATGCTTTAACAGGGCTATTCATCAAAGTGAGCATTTCAAATCATAGGCCAAACTTTTGAAAATGGATGGGACGGGGATGGGGGGAGTGGGGGGGGGAATCTGCAATTCAGCCATGTTTGCAGTTTGGCTATTTTTTAACTAATTACGAAAGTCACTTTGAATTCCTGTCAATTCTATGTGATGTCATGACATGGATGGATCATATGGATTGGGCATTGTGATGTCACACCATGAGTGGAGCGAATGGGGTCGCAAACATTTTTTGCCTAGTGCAGCAAAAATCCATGCACCGGCCCTGCATGCGATATTATCCATCATTCTTGTAACATTTTAACCAGACTGTCAAAGTGCTGTGCTGTTAGAAATCACACAAGCATTCTTTCAACATGTTCCAAACACGTTCTTCGTTAAGATTTTAAAGGCTGCAAGGCATTAATGATAAATTAAATGTTAGCACAATAGCAGTTTATCCCTGACATGTCCATGCATAGGACTACCTTTGTTAACCATCATTGTATCATGACTTCTTTTATTACTAAGAATTAAAAAAAAAAAATCTTCAGGCCCTGTTTTTTTCCAAATGACTCACCAATTTTAAAATAAAAAATCTCTGCCAAGCTCTTCCAAATAGTACATCTAGACACTTTAAACTGCCCTTATTAGTTTAAACTACTGAGATCTTCTCTGATCTTCTCTGATCTTCAAACATGCTCTGCCAAAAACTGAAAAGATCAAGCTCTTCCTCTTCCATCAGCTTCATGATAAGCTCAGGTGTATCTAAAGTATTGGTGATTTGACTACTCAACTGAAACACATGAACATTTATTAGAGGCTTGGTTTCCTGGTTGCTTGCCTGCCCAACCTCTTTTTAACAGACCTCCTCTCATTTATCAAAGGTTTGGGTCTCTGGATACTTGTCCTAGATTCTCGACCTCCTACTTGTCTACTCAACCACTCCTTCCTAGATTCTCCACCTCTTACTTGTCTACTCAACCACTCCTTCCTAGATTCTCAACTTAAATTGTCAGATGTTTCACAACTACACCTTTCATGATGCTTTGTCATTCTAAAGGCATACAAATCACCAAAGGTGCTGTAGTTCTACAACCCATCCTAGACTTTCTCACATTTATCTGAGATTTTGGGCCTCCTGCCTGCTTTTCTTACCATGTTGTTCTTTCTTAGATATTCTACCATTTAGACACCCACTCATTTATAAAAGGATTTGGATCTCCTGGATACTTGTCTACCCAAACGTTCCTCCCTAGATTCTCAACCAACTAGACTACCTCTCCACTGCTGCAGCAACCCTAGGGATTTCCCTTTTTGTCAGCCCCCCCTATTTTATCTCCACATTTTCTCTTTTACAGTTTACTAACCAAAGCACCATCACTTACTTCCTGTTTCTCATGTTACACACCTACTACCATACCACTCCTTGTACTATTATCATGGAATGCTCCATGCTCTTTTGTTTTTGTGATCCCACTTTGCTGATAAACCTTTACTAAATGTGTTATAAAGAGAGGAAAAACAGAAACCTGTTCCAACCATTGCTGTCATAACATTCAGTTAAAATAGATAATAAATGGTTAAAAATCTAGAAGATACTTTATTAATTAAACCAAACACACAAAATGGGCACAAATAAACCCTGGCTATGACATCACAGATAGACGAGTGACCGATCAGGGTGTTAGGAGCAGTATGATTTAGCAATTATACCATCTTACTATCTGCTAATCCAACGGCTCTCTGTGCCACAGCATTAGGATTCCATCCTTTCCTACTGTCTGTCCTATACTAGGTGCCCACGAAGTCACCTTTCCAATCATTGCATACTATATCTTGATATTTTATTATCATCAATGTAATTACGGACACAGATTATGGAGTTCGTTTGTGGGTGTAAATATATCTGTAACACTATCTTTGTATAGATCATAGTAATCTTTTGTTATACCCATACTTATTACTTTATTCTTATGTAAATTATACTAAATATGCCCTTGACTGAGTGGCCTGAGGATAAAGTTAATATTAGCAGTTAGGACATTCATATGCTCTCATCATAGACTAAGTGGTTTCGGACTGTCTTTTTGAGCAGCATTCCATCTAGTTATTGTGTACGGCTATTTCATATCGCAGTGGATTCAATGTTAATCTATGGATACAACATTGTATCGTATTTCTCCTAGATATATTGTTGCTTATTAGACGATCTATGCAGCACTTTTAGAGGGTATCTGTTTTCAAGCTAACTAGATGATTCTATTGGGATCTGTTACTGTATTCCCTAAGACACGGATTGATATCGCTATGGCGATCTTTTCTACTTAGTCTTGTCTTATTGATATATGTTATTGAGCTTGTACTGCCGAAATTGACTCTTTCACTGAGTCAGGCAGCCATAGCCAAGGTTTATTTGTGCCCATTTTGTGTTTTTGGTTTAATTAATAAAGTATCTTCTAGATTTTTAACCATTTATTATTTATTTGAACTGAATGTTATGACAGCAATAGTTGGAACAGGTTTCTGTTTTTCCTCTCTTTATAACCAATTTTTCCAGGTTACCCCCTTATCTGTTCCTATAGATTTTGGGGATATTGATTGTTTGGCCACCTATCATTAATTATTTACTAAATGTGTGTCCTGGATACCATAACTACTTCGTTTTATTCTAGTGGTGTTAAGGTTTTGATTGGATGGTGTGCTAAACAGAATATCTCAGCAATGAAGCAGTTAAACTGGAACCAACTGTGCAGAATGAAGACACACCACAACAGAATGAAAGTGAAACAAATCTATTAATGGATAAAGCACATAGTAAGCAAATATGGCAAAGCAAAAATCAATATCATAATATAATAAAACCGCAAAAATAGCAAAGCAAAAAAGGAGAGACTTGTGATGTAGATTAGGGAGCAGCCCTGAGTACAAGGCAGTGTTCAGGCCTAGGGATACCATCATAACACTTAGGAATTCTTACAGACCCAGTGGCTTGGCCCCCACCAACCCACCCCCATGAGCAGGCTCACTCACATGCTCCAAGACACCTGGATATACACTTACACGCATATACCTTTTAGACACACTCAGGGATACACACACATAGCCAGATGCAAACAGCCTGGTGGATATACACACAGTGATACTCAGTGCCACACACAAGTGAGCAGAAAAGGGAGGGGCAAGCTGTGTAAGTCACATCCATGCAGGGCCGGACTGGGAGAAAAATTCGGCCCGGGCATTTTTTTAACACAGCGGCCCACTAAAAAGGGGGCGGGGCAGAGGAGGTGTGTTTTGTCATCACCAATGACAAACACGCCTCCTCTCAAAGTGAGCATGTTGGTTCAATGCTCTTCCAGGGCAGACCATGCGCAGAGCTCTGCTGAAGAGCTCTAGCATGAGAAAAAAGTCCTGTATTTGTTCTGCACAGTGCAAGCAAATTTAATAACATGCTTGCACTGTGTTTCCTTGCAACTTGTCTCTGGTGTCTCTATAAATGGATACCAGGAGACAAAAGGCCAGGACAGAGTATTGTGCATGTGTTTGGAGCCTGCTTGTGGTATTGCGTGTGTGTAGAGTGAGCTGGTCGTGGTGTGGTATTGTGTAATAAGGTCGGTTTTAGTCGTGTTGTGTTTGTGGTGTAATGTGATGCATATGTGGCTCAGGGACCCCCTCCCGCCCGGCTCTGGAAAGGGGTTAAAACGTACCTTTTTCCAGCTCTCCTCCTCCGATCCGCCCCGTCGGCTGAATGCGCACGCGCGGCAAGAGCTACGCGCGCATTCAGCCGGTCGCATAGGAAAGCATTTATAATGCTTTCCTATGGACGCTTGCGTGCTCTCACTGTGATTTTCACAGTGAAAAGCACGCAAGCGCCTCTAGCGGCTGTCAATGAGACAGCTGCTAGAGGCTTTGGGGGAAGGCTTAACCCATTGATAAACATATTGTGGTTAACCCTAGAAGGACCTGGCACCAAGACCACTTCATTAAGCTGAAGTGGTCTGGGTGGCTAGAGTGGTCCTTTAAGAGTGTAGTGTGTGTGTGTGTGTGTATATATATATATATATATATATATATTTGGAAGTATTGTGTATGTGTGTGGTGCAGTGTGTTGGGGTGGTTCTGTGTGTATGTGAGGGGTGCAGTATGTGTGTGTGTGAGGGTGCGGTGTGTGTGTGAGGGGTGCGGTGTGTGTGATGTGTGTGAGAGTGCCGTGTGTGAGTGATGGGTGTGAGAGTGCCGTGTGTGAGTGATGGGTGTGAGAGTGCTGTGTGAGATGGGTGTGAGAGTGCTGTGTGTGTGTGAGTGCTCTGTGAGAGTGCGCTGTGTGTGATGGTGTGAGAGTGCTGGGTGTGAGAGTGCTGTGTGTGATGGGTAAGAGAGTGATGGGTGTGAGTGATGTGTGAGAGTGCTGTGTGTGATGGGTGTGAGAGTGCTGTGTGTGATGGGTGAGAGTGCTGTGTGTGATGGGTGTGAGAGTGCTGTGGGAGAGAGTGCTGTGTGTGATGGGTGTGAGAGTGCTGTGGGAGAGAGTGCTGTGTATGATGGGTGTGAGAGTGCTGTGGGAGAGAGTGCTGTGTGTGATGGGTGTGAGAGTGCTGTGGGAGAGAGTGCTGTGTGTGATGGGTGTGAGAGTGCTGTGGGAGAGAGTGCTGTGTGTGATGGGTGTGAGAGTGCTGTGGGAGAGAGTGCTGTGTGTGATGTGGGAGAGAGTGCTGTGTGTGATGGGTGTGAGAGTGCTGTATAAATGTTATTGTGTGTGTGTGTAGGGGGGGTAAATAAAATAAAAATAAAAAAAAGTCATTATTTCCCCCCCTCCCTTCTTACCTTTAGCCTGGGAGGGGGGGGGACCGGCACGCTGGGACCGGCACGCTGGGACTGGGAGGGGGGGTGGCACGCGGTGTTCCCTGGTGGTCCTCGTGGGTGAGTGAACTCTAGCCTGTGAGGCTAGAGTTCACTCTCGCGAGATCCGGTCGTTGCCATGGCAACGCGCCGGATCTCGCGAGAGGAACCCGGCGGAGCTGCAAGTTAGAGCTCCGCCGGGTCCTCTCTCCAGCCTGGCTGGCTCCCTCCCTCCCTCCCTCCCCGCCGGCGGCCGCACGTGGGCCGGTCAGGGAGATCCTTGATCTCCCCACTGGCCCGTCGTGACAAACAGCGGGGCCGGCGCTAGGAGAGTGCCGACCCTGCATAGACCGGCAGGGGAGATCCTGTGATCTCCCCTGCCGGCCTCGGCCCATGGCCACCGCGGCCCACCGGGCATTTGCCCGGTGTGCCCGATGGCCAGTCCGGGCCTGCATCCATGTAAGTGTGCTATGGCTGACTAAACAAAGTGATTTAACTCATACACGGCAGTGAATTAAAAAGTGAGACTGCAGGGGACATATCATCCAAGAAAGCTTAAGTTGTTTTGGTGTATATCATTTTAAAGAAACACCTTAGCATTAGGAAGAGAAACCTATATTCCTAAAGCTAAAGTATACCTGTATTTAGCTCGAGGCTGACAAGGCATTTGCCTTGGGCAGCACTTTCAGAAACAAACAAATGCCTTGGCAAATGCCTTGCCATCCTCTGTCCTGGGGGGCCCAAGAGCTGGCCGGCTGGCCACCTCAGGGCCCCCCCGAGGCTGCCACGCGCTGATGTAGGAGGCGTGCTGGCGAGGGAGCACTCTCTCCTGAGCTCTCCCTGCTCGGCTCCCTCACGCGCACCGTAGTGATGCCGGAGCCGGAATATGACATCACTCTGCCCCTGCATCACTAAGAGATGCGCGAGGAAGCTGAGTAGGGAGATCAGAGCTCCCTTGATGCCTGCCTTCAATGTGAGCCCGCCTGCCTGACCGCCTATGCCTGCATGCCTTGCCAGCCCCACTGGACTCCAGGGAAGAATCCACTCCAGCACTCCCAAAGGTAGGGAGTCTGGGTGGATTGAAATTTAATTAGTGTGTTTGTTTGTGTGTGTGTCTGTTAGTGAGAGTGTGTGTCTGTTAGTGTGTGTGTGTCTGTCAAAGAGTGTGTGTGTGTCTGTCAAAGAGTGTGTGTGTGTCTGTCAAAGAGTGTATATGTGTGTCAGTGAGAGTGTGTATATGTCTGTCATGGTTTCCTCCCCCAATGGTCAATCCAATGCTCCTGATAAAGCAGCTTTGGGGACCTGAGAATCCAATGCTTTTCTTTGGAAAGCATTGAATCCAATGCTTTCCTATTAGCTGCACAGTCAGTATGACAGCCACCAGAGGCATGTTTAACCATTTAAGGAAAACATTACCCTTTCTGTAAAACTGCAATGTTCTCCTTTAAAAGGTTAACTACAAGACCACTCCTTCCAGACCACTTCATTGAGATGAAGTGGTCTGGTTTAATTTAGTGGTCCTTTAAATATATGATACTTAATTTCTTTAAGATATGTTGTTATTTCTTTTTCTTTTATATATCAGTCTTAGAACAGAATAAACCTGTGTTGTTGACAGTAAAAACCTGGAATCACATTGGACTACCTTTAGAAAATCAGGTTCCAAAATTATTCTAGTGACCATAACCAAGCCTCCCAATAGTGGATTTTCAGGAATTTAAAGCACATTTTAAATTTTAGGCAAAATTAACCAAACTAAAACATAGCTGACTTGGAATTAATTTTTTTTTCCAATTTCACCACTTTGACATGAAATTGGAAATTCACTTTGAATTTTAGACAATTCGCTCTATAGATAACATTAGTTTGAATACTATTTGAATACTATTTAAATTAGTATCTATCTAAAAACACATCCTATAGCACGCCAACACTTGAAATTAAGTTTTCATTTTAACTTAATTGTTAAAAAAAAAACCCCATAAAACTACACATATGTTTGAGAAGTGTATTTTTCTGAGGCAATGACAAAACTTTTAACCTACTAGAACCTCTCCTGCGAATAAACTTCAAATGACTTTCAGGGAAAAATTAATATGGCCAAGGGAAAATGTCAATGGTTATATCTGACACTTTTAAAACATTTCTGGACAGGGTAAGAAACATGAGAAAATAGCTGATTGTAACTATTGATAAATAGTTATATTTAGTTCTAAAACTGTTATGTTCAACAGAGTAAGTGTGACAGTACAGCACATGTAAACTGTTTTATAGCTGTATTTATAGAACACTTGACCTTCATATATCATAGTTTATGGGCCTGCAGAATTCTGGGAATGTATTTATTGTGGCATAGCCAGCTAGCTACACCTTTAATATTATACCTTGTTGTCACACATGCAATGGTTTCTGGGAATGAAATCCACCCGTGTCTTCCAACATTCCCCATGGCTGGCGTGACATACATTATGGGCACATCAGTTGGTATACAGAAATACAAATACAGTGTTTTTGCCACTGATGAGCCAACTGTGCATTAACCCCTTCACTGCCAAGCATTTTCTGTTTGCAAAAATATTAGCATAGCATGTATCTGCAACGCATTTGGGAATGAAAATAAATGCCAATCCCTCCCTAAAAAAAGAGGGAGGTTAGCAAGGAGAGGGAAGTGGATAACCCCCACCTACAATAAACACACAAAAAAAGTCCCTTCCTACATCCTATTATCATAGACATGGAACTTCACAAGACGTCCCCCTGAGTCAAAGTTAAAGTATCCAAATTGTTCATATTATAGGAACTATTATAAAACTTGTCTGCATATTACCATAATACCTATATACAGTAAGTACAATTAATTCATATATTTTTAAAAACAATATTATTTCAAAGTGTTATGTCATTCTGCATCAATCTCTGTAATAGAAACATAGAAACATAGAATGTGACGGCAGATAAGAACCATTCGGCCCATCTAGTCTGCCCAATTTTCTAAATACTTTCATTAGTCCCTAGCCTTATCTTATAGTTAGGATAGCCTTAATAGTAATACTCATATTTATATGACATATATAATATGACATATATAATTCACTGGTCCCCATCGCTGAAACTGAATGGTCTGTAAAGCCTCCTTTGCTGTCATATCCCATTTACAGACATTAAATGGGTGGTATGGATAATGGAGTCATAAATGAAGGTACGTGAGGTTTCACTGACTAAATCTAATAACGTGTATACACGTTTTGGGTAAGAGGTTAAGGGGGGAAAAAAGATACAAATTTATAGTTTGGGGGTATATATCTTTGTGCACAACTTTTCATAAGACATATGTGCATTTTCTTTCCATGCCATAAAGTTATATTATCTTATAATTGCAGTAATTCATGCATTCACATTAAATTATATGTTTTTACTAGAACATTCTTGTCTGGTGTAGAATGTTAGTCCAGTGTCTGGATCTTTTCCCAAAATGTCTCACATTCTCCCACTGATAGAATAATTCGGAAGTTATTACTAACATATCTTCACATCACAGATTCACAAAAGTGACCGGTTAAATTCTAACGGGTCCCTCACTATCGGGGACTGTGTAGGATCCATTGGAAATCATATTGACCACTGTCGAAAGCAAGTAAAATTGATAACCACCAAATTCAGTAATACACTTATCAGAAGCAATTACAAAGCCATTAGATTAGGGGAAAAGGGTGTTACAATATTAATCCTGTAAAAGGAGTGAATAATAACCCCAAGGCTTGAGGAAAACCCCACATGGGAATGAAATGTTACTCTGTCACTTAGTATAGTGTCTGAATAAAGTTCAAGAAATCCAGAACTGAATTTTGGAGAACATTGCTGAAGCTGGTTTGCATGGAGACCTTTACTCTTTACTGTTAATTTATTCATGTTAGTACCTATCTGCTTATTCTTACTTGGATGTGTTTTGTGGGTCATGATGGTTTTAGGGTCGATGTAAATAATTTGGTAGTCCCTACTCCCCAGGACCCTTCCAACAAGGGGAAGATACTCAAAGTTCCTATCTGATCCTGCAACCTGTCTGTGGTAGAGTGTAGGATACTAAAAATGAGGAGAATCCTATTGGCAAAGAAAGAGCGCCTTAATGCTTTGGAGAAGCATT
>CAKOES020000272.1:0-34851 GCA_933207985.1 Pelobates cultripes
CACTCTATAGGGACCAAGGAATCTGGGGGCAAACTTCATACTAGGGACCTTAAGCTTGATGTTGCGAGATGATAACCAAACCCGGTCCCCCACTTGGTACACCGGGTTGGCACTCCTACGCTTATCAGCAAAATGTTTGAAGCGTTCAGCAGCAGCCCCTAGAGCAGTTTGAACCTTAACCCAGGTATCCCGAATGGAGGCCAGACGCTCATCCAGAGCAGGAATAGCAGTATCAGAAAATACCGCAGGGAGAACCGTAGGATGCCTACCATTATTGACAAAAAATGGACTGTGCCCAGAGGAGTCATGAACAGCATTGTTTCTAGCGAACTTGGCCCACGGGAGTAGTTCGGACCAATTGTCTTGTGTGCTATTAATAAAACAACGCAAATAAACTTCTAATGACTGGTTAGCCCTCGCAGCTGTACCATTGGTCTGTGGATGGTAGGAGGAGGAGAAGGAGAGATCAATCCCCAATTGTTTACTGAACGCCCTCCAGAACCTGGACACAAACTGAGAGCCCCTATCGGACACAATATTGTGGGGGATGCCATGCAAACGGACAATTTCATGTATGAAAATTAGGACTAAATCTTGCGAAGATGGCAACTTCTTGAGAGGAATGAAGTGAGCCATCTTAGAAAATCGGTCTACAACCATGAGAATAGTAATGAATCCTGGGCGCCTGAGGCTGGGCCTCCAGTATGGTGCCAAGCAGTGGAGAAGACAGTGAGAGGACAGTAGTAGCAATAATACACTCTGGTGGAATAATAGGAGATGTCATCTGTTCCGGAGCTGACTCATTATCAAATTGCCTGGACAAGGCATCATCCTTGGTATTTTTAGAACCAGGTCTATAAGTAATGAGAAAGTTAAAACGTGAAAGGAACAGTGACCATCTAGCCTGTCTGGAAGACAAACGTTTGGCATCCCCTATATATGCCAGATTTTTGTGGTCGTTTATGATCAACAGGGGGTCCTTGGAACCCTCCAAAAGATGTCGCCACTCCTTGAGGGCAAGAATAATGGCCAACAGTTCTCTATTGCCAATATCATAGTTGTGCTCAGCAGGAGACATCTTTCTGGAGAAGTAGCCACAAGGATGCAATGGTGTTCCCTGGCTTTCTCTGAGAGAGAACAGCCCCTACCCCTGTCTCGGATGCATCAACCTCCAATATAAAAGGTTTACTAGTGTCGGGATGTTTTAGTATGTCCGCAGAGGCAAATCTTTGTTTAAGAGTCTCAAAAGCATTCACAGCCTCTTTGGACCATACCGTGCTACTAACCCCTTTGCGAGTCATATTTGTGATTGGGGCTATTACAGAAGAAAATCCCTTGATGAATCTTCTGTAATAGTTGGCAAAACCAATAAACCTTTGAATGGCTTTTAAACCAGAGGGTAATGGCCAGTGTAGTACAGCCTCTAGTTTTTTAGGATCCATTTGAAATCCTGATGCAGAGATGTTGTAACCCAAAAAGTGGACTTCAGGCTGGTCAAATATGCACTTTTCTAATTTACAATAAAGTTTATTTTTCAACAACGTCTGCAGAACCTGTTTCACATGGGAGTGGTGAGTTTGAAGATCAGGGGAATACACCAAAATATCGTCCAAATAAACCAAGACAAATGAGTAAATGAATTCCCTGAGTACATCATTTATAAAGTCTTGGAATACGGCCGGGGCGTTGCATAACCCAAATGGCATTACCAGATATTCATAGTGTCCACTACGGGTATTAAATGCCGTCTTCCACTCATGATTCTCTTTAATTCTAACCAAATTGTAAGCACTCCTAAGGTCAAGCTTAGGTAATACTTTAGCTCCCTGAAGTCTATCAAACAATTTGGAAATGAGTGGGATAGGGTATGCATTTTTTACAGTGATTTTATTAAGTGCCCTATAGTCTATGCAAGGGCGTAACTCACCACCCTTTTTCTCAACAAAAAAGAATCCTGCACCAGCTGGTGAGGATGACTTTCTTATGTGCCCTTTGCTCAAGGATTCTTGATGTATTCCTCCATTATTTTACTCTCCTGGGGAGATAAGGCATAAACTGCCCCCTTAGGTGGCATAGCGCCTGGAAACAGGTTAATGGCACAGTCATATGCTCTGTGGGGAGGCAATACATCGGATTGAGCCTTGTTAAACACCTCCTGAAGTTCTCGGTATTGTATGGGAACTCCAGGAGTTTGGGGAGTGGTAGTGGGAAGGTCAATAGTATCCAATCTCTTTAGTACTGGTTTTATACATCTCCCCATACACTCTTTACCCCATTCTAATATCTCCCCATTAGCCCAGTCAATATAGGGATTGTGCTTACTCAGCCACGGAAACCCTAATATGATAGGACATGATGGAGAAGTAATAACCTGAAACGTCATCTCCTCCCTATGGGAGGCCCCAATGGAGATCGTAATAGGGACAGTTTCGTGGGTTATAAGTGGTTGTGTGAGTGGTCTACCATCAATAGCCTCTACAGCTAGCGGCGTAGGTCTCTCCCTGACCGGTATCTCATTACCCCTAATAAACTGGACATCAATAAAATTTCCAGCAGCACCTGAGTCCATTAGGGCACTGCAAGAAAACTTCTTGTTATCAAGGGAAATAGATACCTCAAGGAGGAATCTACTTTTGTTTTTGTTAGAGGACAACTCCATCACACCTAAGATCTGTCCCCTTAAGGTTCTTAGGTGCGGAAGTTTTCCGGACGCACTGGACAATTAGTTATCATATGTCCCTTTCTACCGCAATATAGGCATAACCCCTCCCTTCTCCTATACTGTTTTTCGGCCTCTGACAGTCTAGTGACCCCCAACTGCATAGGTTCGGGTTCGGACTGTACAGGGAGGTTAGACAAAACAGGTTTAGAGAATTGAGGTGCTAGGGACATAGCCGTACGTCTGGTCTTGCTTCTGGTGACTTCTCTGAGTCTTAACCTATTATCAATATGCATGACAAACGTAATAAATTCGTTAAGACTCTTAGGTAATTCTTTAGCGGCTATCTCATCTAGTATAGTCTCTGAGAGACCCTTTTTGAATGCTGAGATTAACCCATTGTTAGTCCAGTCTACCTCGGAAGCTAAGGTACGGAATTCAATAGCATAATCCGAGATAGACCGGTTACCTTGTCTGATGTGCATTAGGGCAGTGGAGGCGTCATCCTCTCTACCCAATGGCTCAAACGTGAGCTTGAATTCGGCAAGGAATTCCTGGTAATTATGAGCTATGCTCCGATTACTCTCCCACAACGGATTAGCCCAGGCAAGGGCCTTGCCCTTTAATTGATTCATTAGATAACCAATTCTTGCTCTGTCCGTGGGGAATGACCCTGGTGAGGCCTCAAAATGGTACTCCACCTGATTAAGAAAACCCCTGCATTCCTGGATATTGCCATCAAACTGTAGGGATGGTGATAAGGAGATGCAAGGAGTCCTATTAACAGTGGGTGGAGGTACACAGGGTAGAGGTGCTATAGGAGGAGACGCTGCAGGCTGCAGATGCTCCGTTCTAGCGAGAAGCGTACTTAAAGCCTGAGTGAATTGATCCATGCGGTGATCATTCTCCTCTAATTTCCTCTCGCAAGCAGCTATGTGCTGACACAGTTCTACAGGATCTATGGCCATGTCGTAATGTCAGGATTACTGTTTGATCCAGCACGTAGAACTGTACAGCACGGATGACAAATAAGTAACGTATTACCGGTCCTTAGAATGGCCGGATTTAACGTACAAAGAATAGTCAAAAATACTAGCCGAGGTCAGGGAACACAGAAAGGGACACAGCGATGAGGAAAGCCAGGAGTCAGGATACCAGAATATAGAGAAGTCAATAAACAAAGCCAAAGTCAAAAACCAGGTAGAAAACTATAAACAGGAACGCGCTCTCAGACAACCACAAGGGAAACCACGACAGGGCACTGAGCAGGCTGAGAACTGGGCCTAAATACCCCTCCTTTAGTTCTGATAGGCTGTAACCGGCCTTTGACCCCAAAGTCAGTTACCAGGTTTCATTTGAATAATTGCTGCTCAGCATTAACCCTTCTGTGGATTAGGTTGCTGCTCGGCACAACTTTTCCTGTGTGGACAGTAAATGTCATTAATCACTTATCTATAAGCGGATGAATACGTGACAGTCAGTCAGTGAGTGCATGTCAGTGTGTGTCTGTCAGTGAGCATATGTCAGTGTAAGTGCATCAGTGATAGTGTGTCAGTGAGAATGTGTGAATGTGTGAGAGTGTGTGTCTGTCAGTGAATATGTGTATCTGTCAGTGAGTGCATGTCAGTGTGTGTCTGTCAGTCAGTGAGTGCATGTCAGTGTGTGTCTGTCAGTCAGTGAGTGAGTGCATGTCAGTGTGTGTCTGTCAGTGAATGTGTGTGTCTGTCAGTGAGTGCATGTCAGTGTGTGTCTGTCAGTGAATGTGTGTGTGTGTGTTTGTCTGTCAGTGAGCATATGTCCGTGTAAGTGCATCAGTGGTAGTGTGTCTTCCAGTGAGAATGTGTATGTCAGTCAGTCAACATGTGTGTTGATTAAACAATTTGTGTGCCAATGAGTGTGTGATTCAGTAAGTGTGTGCTTATAATTATCGTTTTGCTCGGTTAATGTGATTTGTAATAATCCAGTATATTACTTGGGGGGCAGCAAGGAGAGGCAAAAAGGGGGACCCTTTTTTGAATCCTGTGGATCCTGTGGTTCCTAGTTACGCCCCTGGAGTAGGTGATAAAATGGAGACAGCTGGGTGGTATTTATTAAACAGTTTCTATAGCCTGCAGTGTCCCTGATAATCTGGAGTTTTAGGTGAGCAGCGTTCGCTCATATCCTGAATATTAGGGCCTGGGAACTGGACTCTTTGGCAAATTCTGCAAATTCTACTCCAACATATTGGGAGTGCCCGGAAAAAGTGGTAAATAAGAAATAAATGATAGCACAATGAGCTACTCCATATGTCTCCCTCTATAAACAAATAAAATGAAATATAGTTTCTCACACATGGCCTAATTCTATTGGTTGCAATTAAAACAGATCGAAATGATAAAATTATGACTGTTTTTTAATTTATTTTTTACCCTTTGCAAAAATAATTCATCTCCTACGTTAAATAGCAGCTACAATTTATTGCATATAATTTATATAGAAAGTGTAATCATTATTTTAGCAGTTTCATTTCCAGTGTTAAGGTTTATAGCATAAACCTTGATAAACCTTGCGTTGTTCATTATTCGGGTCTGTTAGATGGGAGTTATCTAACCCCCAAATGAGCTGGGGTAATTTGATAGAATATTACCGTAGGTAAGAATTGGTGTCATGAGGAGAGGACAAGAGAAGGACAGAGTAAAGTGACCGTGTAATGAGACATGTTCTGAGGGGTAGAGTTCTTGACACGTTTGTTGGTGGATGCTAATATTTTGAATTGGATTCAACGGGGACATGAAGCTATTTCAAGGATTGGTGATGGGTTGAGGTGTGGGAGGAGTGATTGGGAAGGAAGATGCATTAAGCACCAGCATGCACTATAAACTATAAAGAGGAAGTATGGACTTTGGTGGGACCCGATACCAATGAGTTGCAGTAATTAATGTGGGAAATCAGGAGAGCAATAACAAGTAAAAGATTTAGTAATGGAAACCACTAGTAAACATGGTATCAAGACATTGATTCTGTATTTTCAGAAGGGAACTTTCAGGAGAATATTTCACATACCAATATTAATTCAGCATTTAACAATTTAACATCACTGTTTAAACAACAAATATGTGCAGGGTGGGAGATAGCGTCACTTGAGAAATATCTGAGCAAGGAACTTATCCCTAGAGGACTTAGAGTATAGAACGTTCCAGCACCCCACATTGAAGAATCTGAATTTCTTAAAGAATGGGAAGAAGCGGCAGGAACCTGCTCTCGCAAATTTATGGATATACTCTGTAGATTTGAAAAGAGTAGATTAGAAAAGGTTAATAAGGAGGTAGATGAAGAAATAGAAAGAATTCAAACTTATAAGAAAGAGGCCAATTTTGAACAACTGGAAATCAAATTAAAAACGTAACTAGATAGATTTCAAACGACTATTAAAACACGAAAACATTTTAAATTTATGAGAGATACCAAAGATTTTCAAACTGGTAACGTATACCGTAAATTTTAAAGAAACAAAAGAGTTGAGTTCGATAAGTTCTCTACATCAGAATACAAAACCAGCGGCTCAGACTCAGAATTCAATTCAGAAGGTCCTTCTACTTCCACTGATTCTAACCCCAAAAGTATACTTAAAAAGGGGATTCATTTTTTAGCAAGGGCCAACGCGGAGGACAGACCTCAACGCAACACATGGAGCAGTGTAAGACAAGGGTACAAACGAAGAAAAGCTTACTGATCGGGGAAGGTCAGATAATTAACCGGTCTTCACACCATCTCACTCCACTCGAAATGCAAGTTTTAATAAAGGGAATGTCCTTTGTACCAACACCCAAATTTGATAAATTCGGTTGGACAAAGGACATTCACCTTTTTGCACGTAAATTGGCCCTTCATAAATTTCATAGTATTCAAAAGACAAAACGGGCACCCAAACTAGGTCTGGAGACCCAAGATATGGATCTCCTGGACAATTTGGTTGACCTCCTTACTAGCAATGAATCTAATGATATACAAACAGCACCAATGACTACTCTTAGACCCAAAAGTAAATTTACTCCACATATTCCTGAGTTTAAGTCCAGTCCAAAAGAAAAGCGTTGATAACTCTCAAAAGAAATGAGGCTATCATCATTAAACCATCTGACAAAGGGGGGAATACTGTAGTGATGGATAGAAGTGATTATATCCAAATGGTATATACAGGGAGTGCAGAATTATTAGGCAAGTTGTATTTTTGAGGATTAATTTTATTATTGAACAACAACCATGTTCTCAATGAACCCAAAAACTCATTAATATCAAAGCTGAATATTTTTGGAAGTAGTTTTTAGTTTGTTTTTAGTTATAGCTATGTTAGGGGGATATCTGTGTGTGCAGGTGACTATTACTGTGCATAATTATTAGGCAACTTAACAAAAAACAAATATATACCCATTTCAATTATTTATTATTACCAGTGAAACCAATATAACATCTCAACATTCACAAATATACATTTCTGACATTCAAAAACAAAACAAAAACAAATCAGTGACCAATATAGCCACCTTTCTTTGCAAGGACACTCAAAAGCCTGCCATCCATGGATTCTGTCAGTGTTTTGATCTGTTCACCATCAACATTGCGTGCAGCAGCAACCACAGCCTCCCAGACACTGTTCAGAGAGGTGTACTGTTTTCCCTCCTTGTAAATCTCACATTTGATGATGGACCACAGGTTCTCAATGGGGTTCAGATCAGGTGAACAAGGAGGCCATGTCATTAGATTTTCTTCTTTTATACCCTTTCTTGCCAGCCACGCTGTGGAGTACTTGGACGCGTGTGATGGAGCATTGTCCTGCATGAAAATCATGTTTTTCTTGAAGGATGCAGACTTCTTCCTGTACCACTGCTTGAAGAAGGTGTCTTCCAGGAACTGGCAGTAGGACTGGGAGTTGAGCTTGACTCCATCCTCAACCCGAAAAGGCCCCACAAGCTCATCTTTGATGATACCAGCCCAAACCAGTACTCCACCTCCACCTTGCTGGCGTCTGAGTCGGACTGGAGCTCTCTGCCCTTTACCAATCCAGCCACGGGCCCATCCATCTGGCCCATCAAGACTCACTCTCATTTCATCAGTCCATAAAACCTTAGAAAAATCAGTCTTGAGATATTTCTTGGCCCAGTCTTGACGTTTCAGCTTGTGTGTCTTGTTCAGTGGTGGTCGTCTTTCAGCCTTTCTTACCTTGGCCATGTCTCTGAGTATTGCACACCTTGTGCTTTTGGGCACTCCAGTGATGTTGCAGCTCTGAAATATGGCCAAACTGGTGGCAAGTGGCATCGTGGCAGCTGCACGCTTGACTTTTCTCAGTTCATGGGCAGTTATTTTGCGCCTTGGTTTTTCCACACGCTTCTTGCGACCCTGTTGACTATTTTGAATGAAACGCTTGATTGTTCGATGATCACGCTTCAGAAGCTTTGCAATTTTAAGAGTGCTGCATCCCTCTGCAAGATATCTCACTATTTTTGACTTTTCTGAGCCTGTCAAGTCCTTCTTTTGACCCATTTTGCCAAAGGAAAGGAAGTTGCCTAATAATTATGCACACCTGATATAGGGTGTTGATGTCATTAGACCACACCCCTTCTCATTACAGAGATGCACATCACCTAATATGCTTAATTGGTAGTAGGCTTTTGAGCCTATACAGCTTGGAGTAAGACAACATGCATAAAGAGGATGATGTGGTCAAAATACTAATTTGCCTAATAATTCTGCACTCCCTGTAGAATTCTTGACGACAAAGACACCTATATAACTTTAAGTGCAGATCCAACATTAAGATTCCTAAACGAACTTCGGACAATCTTGGATGAAGCACTTCAATCTAAGCTGATCACCTATGACGAATATAGATATCTACTCAACAAAAAACCCTGGCAACTTTCTATGCTTTATCAAAGATTCACAAACAACAAGCAATCCTATCAGGAAGACCAATAGTCTCAGGAAGAAACAACCTCACTCAGAACTGCAGTGAATATGTGGAGTTCATTCTTCGGGATCTAGTGAAAACGTTGCCCTCCCATCTGAGGGACACAAAACAGACACTAAACATACTTAAAGATATAATACTACCCATAGAGGCCAAGTTTTGTAGCCTAGATGTGGAGGGACTATATAGTTCCATTCCTCATAGCATTGGTGTGACGGAACGCTGGCACTCCGACTGAGTACCTCCGCCAATCGATGCTCCTAGTGCTCGCTGAGGACTCCAAGCACTCCAACCGACACCATCAGCACTGCAGACCCCACTTCCAGCGATGCAACTGCGCCGGGGTCTCTGCTGTTTCCACCCACCCTGGACCCAAGGCCAGGATCCAGCTTCCAGTGGGTGAACCTCTCTTTCCCCAGAGAGCAGGAACAGGAACAAATCAAGCTATTGCAAGAGCTTCCTCTGGGGAGTAAGTGATTATAGCAATCCCCAGAGTGTAGGTATCCCTTCCCCCAAACATGAGCCAAGGCTTAATGCTGGAACAAGACTGATTTACTGGCACACAGAACTCACAATTTATGCAACACAAAACTCCTCCTCTGGGCCAGGCTAGATAATTGAGTTTCTACAATACACAAAGCTCAATTATCTGCTGGCCAGAAACATTACAATTTTTACAGCATTCATAACGTCTAAAATATACATCACAGGGACCCCAAAACATGCAATAACCCCATAAAAAGTATATCCTTGGAACCGGGGGATCTGGGTGAACCACATATCCAAAATTCACCCAGATCCGTTCAGTACTTTGGAAAATACAGTTTAATGCAGATTCTGCAGAACATATACAGGCTAAATAAAAAACAATCACTGTATAATGTGTCCCCTGCTGTATAGTCCAAAACCACCGCACGATGTCTCTGTGCACAAATACTGGCGAGATGGCACCGTGTTGAAAAGTCCACACAGTGTCTGTGAGTTAAAATGGCCGCCATCCATTGTTCTCACCATGTGCTTCTGATACAGGAAATGGTGGCCACCCAGTAACTCCACAGTATGTCCCCAGATGGTTCTTAAAGGGCCAGCAGCAGCACAACACAAATCCATTATGCCCAAATCATGTCTTTAAAGGGCAATACAAACCAGGGGCCATAGTCACAGGGCAAGAGGCGGGCAAGCAGTCCTCTCCAGGCACAAGTGGCGAAGGGCACTTCGTCACAATTGGCATTAAACACCTGAAGTGGTTTCTAGAGAACAGAAGGCCTTACTTCAAAGAACATAATGCCTTTCTCCTTACACTTCTACGCTTCATCCTTACGCACAACTATTTTTTATTCGAGGGTGTGTACTACCACCAGATGAGGGGGATAGCCATAGGGACGACTTGCACCCCTTCCTATGCCAACCTTCACCTGGGGTGGTGGGAACACAATATAGTGTTCAGTCCACAACGTGCCCATTATATGAAATTTGTATGCGTATGGAAACGCTACATTGACGATGTGTTAATAGTTTGGACAGGTACAGTAGAACACTTTACCAACTTTGTAGCCGAACTAAACAAAAACGACATCAATTTGTGGTTTACGCATGAGTTTGGAGGTCAGAAATTAAATTTTCTAGATGTCACACTTGAGATTAATGACGACAAACAAATTTCTACCACGCTCTATAGAAAACCTACAGCCACGAATAACCTCTTAAACTGGGAGAGTCATCACCCCCCAGCGCTTAAGAGGGGTATACCAGTAGGCCAGTATTTAAGATTGAGAAGGAACTGTTCTACAGTAGAGGAGTTCAAACTTAAAGTTCAAACCTTGAGGACCCAGTTCAAGACGAAAGGGTATCCGAACAAATGTTTGAAAAGAGCATATCAAAGAGCCCTCCTCACTGATAGAACTGATTTACTATCAGAAAATCCCCCCTCAAAAAGTAAAAACATCATACGTTGTATTGGAACCTTTGATTCCGGTTGGTCATTGGTCAAACAAACCTTGGAGGGATATTGGCCATTATTGTACCAGGATCAACATTTGAAAGAGGTTTTGACCCCTTCTGTTTCATTGACAGCCAGAAGAGGGCGTAACCTCAAGGATATTTTAGTACCTAGCCATCTTTCTCCAGTCACGATATCCCCCACATGGCTGAAATCTCCAACAGTAGGCACTTTCCAATGTGGAGAACAAATAAAAAAGGATAAGAGTGCACCTGTGATGGAACGCTGGCACTCCGACTGAGTACCTCCGCCAATCGATGCTCCTAGTGCTCGCTGAGGACTCCAAGCACTCCAACTGACACCATCAGCACTGCAGACCCCACTTCCAGCGATGCAACTGCGCCGGGGTCTCTGCTGTTTCCACCCACCCTGGACCCAAGGCCAGGATCCAGCTTCCAGTGGGTGAACCTCTCTTTCCCCAGAGAGCAGGAACAGGAACAAATCAAGCTATTGCAAGAGCTTCCTCTGGGGAGTAAGTGATTATAGCAATCCCCAGAGTGTAGGTATCCCTTCCCCCAAACATGAGCCAAGGCTTAATGCTGGAACAAGACTGATTTACTGGCACACAGAACTCACAATTTATGCAACACAAAACTCCTCCTCTGGGCCAGGCTAGATAATTGAGTTTCTACAATACACAAAACTCAATTATCTGCTGGTCAGAAATAATACAGTTTCATAAAACACACAGGGACCCCAAAACATGCAATAACCCCATAAAAAGTATATCCTTGGAACCGGGGATCTGGGTGAACCACATATCCAAAATTCACCCAGATCCGTTCAGTACTTTGGAAAATACAGTTTAATGCAGATTCTGCAGAACATATACAGGCTAAATGAAAAACAATCACTGTATAATGTGTCCCCTGCTGTATAGTCCAAAACCACTGCACGATGTCTCTGTGCACCAAATACTGGCAAGATGGCACCGTGTTGAAAAGTCCAAACAGTGTCTGTGAGTTAAAATGGCCGCCATCCATTGTTCTCACCATGTGCTTCTGATACAGGAAATGGTGGCCACCCAGTAACTCCACAGTATGTCCCCAGATGGTTCTTAAAGGGCCAGCAGCAGCACAACACAAATCCATTATGCCCAAATCATGTCTTTAAAGGGCAATACAAACCAGGGGCCATAGTCACAGGGCAAGAGGCGGGCAAGCAGTCCTCTCCAGGCACAAGTGGCGAAGGGCACTTCGTCACACATCTTCCCTTTGGGGGGAAGACTAAACAGGTACCTGACCTTCTGCCGGTCAGTACCTAGATTAGTCGGGCAGCCCACCCACAAAGAAAAATATGCAGAGTAACCCCCCCACAATAAATGGTACTGGTCTGTAGGTTCAAGTTTGTAGTGGGACAGCGCAGCACTCTCGGTCTCCCTGGTGCAGCTAGGCAAACTGCTGGTGTTGCTTGGGGGGCAGAGGCCAGCGGCGCTCTGCCCTGCTGCCAGCTCTTCCACTGGGGTAACCCTTGGTAAGTCAGGCTCTGATACAGTGGAAATGGAGGGGCAGAGGCTAACAGAGCTCTGCCCAGATGCCAGCTCTTCTGCTGGGGTAACCCATGGTAAGTCAGGCTCTGATACAGGGGAAAAGGGGGGGCAGAGGCTAACAGAGCTCTGCCCAGATGCCAGCTCTTCTGCTGGGAGGTGGTCAGTGGGTATCGCAGGCTCATCCACTGCCCCCAGGACCCGGTTGGGATGTAGCTGGGGAGGGGAAGTTTCGCTTACCTCCTCCTCCTGGCATCCCTGCGGGGTTGGTTGGGGATCTGGACCACCTGTCCAGCCTCCCTGTAGGACTGGCACAGAGACCGCGGTCCCATCTGCGCCAGTGTCTTCCCCCTCTCCCGGTATCTCTGGCTGCTGTTGGAGGGGGAGGCTGGTTGCCCCCACTCTCCAGGACGCTGGTTGCTGTAAGGTGGAGGGATCGACCATCACCTCCTCCTGGAACTCAGGCCGCCGCTGGGGAGAGAGACCAGTTGTCTCCTCTCCCTGTATATTATACTGCCGCTGGGGACCTGGGCTGACTGCCCAGCATCCCTGTAGGGCTGGCAGAGAGACTTTGGTCCCATCTCCGTTTGCCATCTCTGTGTGTCCCCAGGACAAGTCTATGAGGTCGCCCACCTCCGGCTGCTGTTGGAGAGGGAGGCCGGTTGCCTCCCCTCCCCAGGACGCTGGTTGCTGTAAGGTGGAGGGATCGACCATCACCTCCTCCTGGAACTCAGGCCGCCGCTGGGGAGAGAGACCAGTTGTCTCCTCTCCCTGTATATTATACTGCCGCTGGGGACCTGGGCTGACTGCCCAGCATCCCTGTAGGGCTGGCAGAGAGACTTCGGTCCCATCTCCGCTTGCCATCTCTGTGTGTCCCCAGGACACGTCTATGAGGTCCACTACCTCAGGTACCTCTGGTTGGTGGAGGAGAGGGAGGCCGGTTGCCTCCCCTCCCCAGGACGCTGGTTGCTGTATGGGGGAGGGATCTACCATCACCTCCTCCTGGAACTCAGGCTGCTGCTGGGAAGGGAGACCGGTTGTCTCCTCTCCCTGTGAGATACACTGCCGCTGGGGATCTGGGCCGGGTACCCAGCATCCCTGTGGGGCAGGTGGAGAGACCTCGGTTCCATCTCCACCTGCCATCTGTGGGTCTTCCCAGGACCGTTCCATAAGGTTGCTCACCTCTGGGGCTGGTTGGACAGAAGAGGGTAGGGTGTCCAGGTAATCCTCTGGGCTGAGGGACGGTGATTGGGCTAAGTTGAACAGGCGTCGGTAGCTCTGCTCCAGCCCCCACTCCATTGCGACCAGATGACTCAGGTCTGGCCCCAGGTCGTCCGCTCGGGGAAGATCCAGCAGGGTTTCCCTGATGTTGTGGATGTCCCAGAACCGAAACTCTGTGGGGCATCCAAAGTCATCGCCCTCCTCATAGGCCTCCCACAGTAAGCCCGGGCCATTATAATCCTCTCCCTCGGGCAGATAGTGGTTAGTCATCGAGGGGTTGCGCTGGGTGGCGTACCACTTTAATGCCCGGTAAGCTGCATCTAGCCACAACTCCTTCCAAATTAAATCCCAGAGTTCCAACAACCATTCATCCAAGGGTTGCTCCCCTAGGAAAGGGGAGCGCAGGGCCTCGAGTACCTGGAACCGCTGCTCGTCACTGGGAAGGCTCTCTCCCCGCCGCCGTTGTACCTTTTCCAGGGCATCGTGCCACATCTCCGTACGAGTGACATCTCTCCAGTCCAGTATGCACTCCTCTGATACAGGCCCGTCCTGTTGGGCCAAGTGCTGCTGCAACCTCCAGCGAAACTCCTCTTCCATGTTGCTGTGGATAGGGACGCTGCCCGTAGCTAGCTCTATCCCTTGAGTTCCTCTGAAGCCAGGGTCGCTGCACAAGTGCTAGCGTTGCCCTCAATTATAAATCCGTAACTCCACACGTTACCGGTGTCTCCGAGCTGCTGGTCCTCGCACTAGGACGCCATCCCACTGCTGCCACCAAATGTGACGGAACGCTGGCACTCCGACTGAGTACCTCCGCCAATCGATGCTCCTAGTGCTCGCTGAGGACTCCAAGCACTCCAACCGACACCATCAGCACTGCAGACCCCACTTCCAGCGATGCAACTGCGCCGGGGTCTCTGCTGTTTCCACCCACCCTGGACCCAAGGCCAGGATCCAGCTTCCAGTGGGTGAACCTCTCTTTCCCCAGAGAGCAGGAACAGGAACAAATCAAGCTATTGCAAGAGCTTCCTCTGGGGAGTAAGTGATTATAGCAATCCCCAGAGTGTAGGTATCCCTTCCCCCAAACATGAGCCAAGGCTTAATGCTGGAACAAGACTGATTTACTGGCACACAGAACTCACAATTTATGCAACACAAAACTCCTCCTCTGGGCCAGGCTAGATAATTGAGTTTCTACAATACACAAAGCTCAATTATCTGCTGGCCAGAAATAATACAGTTTCATAAAACACACAGGGACCCCAAAACATGCAATAACCCCATAAAAAGTATATCCTTGGAACCGGGGGATCTGGGTGAACCACATATCCAAAATTCACCCAGATCCGTTCAGTACTTTGGAAAATACAGTTTAATGCAGATTCTGCAGAACATATACAGGCTAAATGAAAAACAATCACTGTATAATGTGTCCCCTGCTGTATAGTCCAAAACCACTGCATGATGTCTCTGTGCACCAAATACTGGCAAGATGGCACCGTGTTGAAAAGTCCAAACAGTGTCTGTGAGTTAAAATGGCCGCCATCCATTGTTCTCACCATGTGCTTCTGATACAGGAAATGGTGGCCACCCAGTAACTCCACAGTATGTCCCCAGATGGTTCTTAAAGGGCCAGCAGCAGCACAACACAAATCCATTATGCCCAAATCATGTCTTTAAAGGGCAATACAAACCAGGGGCCATAGTCACAGGGCAAGAGGCGGGCAAGCAGTCCTCTCCAGGCACAAGTGGCGAAGGGCACTTCGTCACAGCACCTAAAGTGTATAATAAAACATAGACACAGTATAAAATAAAATAATAAAAGTAAATATAAAATGGTAATGATAAATATAAAATGGTAATAAACAATAGTCCAAAACACTTATCAAGAGTCCGTAATGGTGAGTTCTTTTGAGGAAACAGGAAATCCTGAGACGTCAAATGGAGTGGAATCTTCACAATGGTGTACTCGAATCCAGTGAAGAATATATGAAAGGGAAACAGAAACAGGAACTCCAATGGTACAGTATATCAGCGAGAATAAAATTCTAAAGTAGTAAAATTAGCCGTACTCACACTCTTCAGAGCTAGATCCTAGCTCTGATATTAAGCGCGTGAAGTGGAACAATCCCCACTCAAGGATATGTAAAGTAGTGTTTGATTGGAGAGTTTCTGGCCCAGATTCAGTGTTCGAGTAAATATTGTTCAACCCAAAATGAGAGAATAAAAATATAATGCTCTCTGTATACAGTTAAGCGAAAGGATGTAAAGTAGATTACTTACATTCTATAGAGCAGGCCTATACTGCTCGGTGTAAACGCCTGGGTGGTATAATCCCCACCTATGGATTCTTTGGGTTCCTTATGGGTGTAGATCAGGTGCACAGATAAAAATAAAAATATAAGTAGAAAATATAAAAAGAATATAAAGAGAAATGGCAATAAAGTGTTCTATGCCAAATTAAATTCTTTATTATAAAGTAATTAAAATAATATCTAGACGCGTTTCGCCTCAAAAGGCTTCATCAAGTAGGCGCACTCTTATCCTTTTTTATTTGTTCTTACCTTTTATATTTAGGGGATTATAGGGGACTCCCCTCTGAGAGGTGCTGCCTTCTTTATTTATTTGTATGGCAGTAGTGCGCTGATTTTTTTCTCTTTTCGTACTTTCCAATGTGGACACTGCAAGGCATGTAAACACATAAACAAACACTCTAAAACATTATCAAACTCAACTAACACTAAGACATACACAGTGAAAACATTCTTCAATTGTAAAACTGCTGGATTCATTTATCTCTTGACCTGTAGTTGTGACATGAAATACGTGTGTAAGACCTTTTTTTTCAACTCAGTAAATCCATCTAGACACATCGATACCCCTATATCTCGCCATCGAAAAATGAAACATAATGGATCGGCACAGGGATTTCGCTTCAGTGGCATTGAGAAAGTCAAATTGGGTCCTAGAAAAGGCGATATTGACAGAAACCCTTTTACAGCGTGAAAGCTACTGGATCTACAAACTTAAAACACTGTTCCCTCTAGGCCTCAATGAAGGATTTTCATACACACCCTTCATTTCTGATTAGATACCATAACTAGTCTGCAAGCAGCATGCTGAATCTTAAGAAATGTAATAAATTTCATATGTAAACAATGTAAATAGATATTAGGATATATATCTTCATCTTTCCTTTAATTTTATTTTTACTATTATTTCTGACCTATTTACCTATTAAACCAGCTTGATATTCCAACATAGTCCTCCTTTTCACCTAGTGTTTCTCATTTCCGTATGACTCCTTTTACATCAGCTATATAGGTAGAGATCCTATGCGTTCAGTTAGAATCCACTCTTATACTATTTTTATAGTACTCAGAATTTACAGCTAATCTTATTAGGAAGAGGCATCGTTATGCCAATATTACCCGGCCTCTTTCCCTATCGTTGATACATTGTGATTAGCAACTATTAAAATAACGACTTGATATCTTTCCAGAAGCGCAACGGAAAGCAAAGAAAGATTTATTGTTGCACTAGGATGTAATGGTGAGGATATACACATAAATTGACACAATGATCTGGCATAGATCAGGTTACGGATTGACACTTCACACACTCACCACAGACTGTATCTTTGAACAACGGTCACTTATTTTTATGACCCTCCCGAGTATACAATACTCTCCCTCTGTGATGTTAAGAGAAGATATAACAGACACAAATATCTACCAATATTGACAACACAAATAATTGAGGCAATCTTAAACATTGAATGTATTACTATACAATGTCAGAATGGCTTTTCTGTAGTCTGAGATAAACACATTGTTTCAACATTCTAAATATCTATTATCAATCCGCGATTGAGTTGATCGCTAAGATCATAATGCCTGTACAGGATACTTATGATCGTCAATATAGTGTGTTTCCCATCGGTGACCTAATGCCCAGACAAAGATATCTTGGGGACAGAACTGATCACTCCACGGTAAATAATGTTTTGACAATTGATATAGTTGTAATTTCAATTACACAGAATGTGTACGGACTTGCTGGATTGATCCTCTCCAATCTCGTTTTTAACAGTGGATACAAGCAATTTTTTTTTTTTAAATATGAAGTTGTAAGTTCTCCAGGATTAGCTATTTAGTTGCTTGATTTAAGTATGCGAAATACAGAACGATATGGGGTTGACGTATTTAATGGATAAATACATGTAGTTTATTTTTAAATTCATAATCACCTATCAGTAAATTGTACATATATATAAATCCGTCAGTGTAACCATTCAATGCAAATTATCAATGTGGTGACTGTTGCTAATTATACACACAAATACCAGGCATAAGGCTCTTGTTTGGACCGTTAGCACTTAACACAAAAGTATGCTTTTGTTAATAGAGTCATTACGAAAAATTCACACTAAGGCTGATGCACAATATCTAGTAGATTTGAACATTACATTGTGGACATCAAGGAGTTAACTACTCGGGTAAAAAGTTTGCTCTATCTCATAATGAATTTGATAGGGGCATTTGAATAGCCTCATTTACATATTCAAACACTGAGAATTTTGGTGCGAACACAATGGTAGCGTTACCGTTTGTGATTGGTCTATCAAGAATCCTGCTGGAGGAATCAATTGGTATATAAATCAGACCCTATAGAGTCATTCCAATTCTGTCCCCTGACGAAGGTGCATTTTCTAAGCACCGAAATGCGCGTCGGGTTTTCCACTTTCTTTTTTATTCACTATCTCACTGGGCACTTTCACTATGTGCAGGTAACCAACATCCTAAGTATGGTTCTGCATATTAGCACTTTAATATTTTTCTAACCTCCTTTCCTGTCCTAATTCCCTATCTCTATTTAGTTTCATTTGAATGAGACAGATGAGTATTTGACTATTGATATATATTCACTACTATTAGTCTCTTCACAGGATATTACAATATTAGTTTGAGCATTACTTTCTTCACTAGAGTTATTTGGCTACTGTTTCTATAGCACATCAATTTATAACAGGGCTACATATAAGTTATTTTGTAACAAGTGGAGATCTCCATACTCTCGAACTTAGAGTTTGATACATCATCTCACTGTCGGCACAACAATATTTACGTTTACAGGCAGTATTTAGGAATTAGGAATCTTTATCCATGACTCTATTAATATTTATCTGTCACTATATACAGACTTTGACCAATCAAGATATATTAAAGTCAGTAGTCTGTAGTGCATTGTAGTCACGGTTTAGTATCAGGGAGGTTTTGCCTATTAGGCTGGTTACACTATCTTCACATTGGGATGACCTGATAGTCGATAAGAGTTTTGATATATATATCCTTGTAACTGTATAATCAACTATACTACTTATTATTTCTATCATTATACTTCCAGTACATGCTCACATCACTGGATTTCCAGTGATCCCAGCTTTCTGTTTGTTGAGCAAAAACAAGTGCCTTAGTTGATCTTGTGTAAAAAAAGAAAAAAAAGGGGTGAGGACAGACAATGTTTTTAAGTTGAAAATGGCAAGATTTGGAGACAGACAAATAATATCACTAAAAAGCAAGCATTGAGCTTGGAAGGTTGAGTGGATGAGTAACTGTTGACCTGCAGGGAGAGCAACAAAGAAGTGTTATTTTGTGGATGATGGAAGCAGTGGGGTTTTGTAAGGGCTGAGTTTTAAAAAGCTTGAAGACATCCGTTACAAGACAGAAGAAAGGCAGTTAAAGGATCACTAAATGCACCTATACCACTTTGCAGTTTTGCAGAACTGACTCAGACTTCTATAAACTGTTGAATGGTGCAGCAATTTGCTGTGTATGCAATGAGCTCCTCTATCTGTCTCTGGATTGGATTGGCTGGCATGATCAGCTATGATGATCTCAGCTAGGGAGGTAGAGCGACCGCAGCGAGAGGTTAGGTAAAAAAAGCTAACCTTAAATCCCTCAAGGAGGGGGGACACCTAAATAGACTAGGGGACAATATAGCTTTAGGAATAGATGTTTACATGTTTGCATTCCTAATTATATAGTGTTCCTTTAATGAAACATTGTAGAAGGACAGGAGGAAGCTCAGGATTCCAAAGAAACTAATACGTTTACCAAAAGAGACAATAGAGTTATAAAGCAGAAGGGAGCCAAGGATGTCAACATAGACAAGTTGGGTGGTAGAGGCAGTGGTGTATCCTGATTTTGTGCTGCCCTAGGCAGGACAAAACTCAGGCACCCCCCCCGCGCCACCCCCACCCGCGCAACCGACACCCAACCTTCCCCCCTGCTCCGCCTTCTAAATACACACACACACATTCACTGACAGATACGCATTCACTAGCTAACAGAAACACACAGTCACTAACAGACCCACACTCACACACTCACTAACAGACACACACACTCACAGGCAAACACACACACACACTAACAGGCAAACACACACACTAACAGACATCCACACTAACAGACATCCACACTAACAGACACACACACACTAACATTAACATACACACTAACACTAACAGACACACACACTAACACTAACATACACACACTAACACTAACATACACACACTAACACACACACACTAACACTAACATACATACACACACTAACATACACACACTAACACTAACATACATACACACACTAACATACACACACTAACACTAACATACATACACACACTAACATACATCCACACACTCACTAGTGTTTTTTTTTATTTAACCCCCCCCCCCCAGCCTCCTTACCTTTGGTAATGCTGGGGGGGTTCTTCCTCTCCCTGGGGTCCAGTGGCTGCAGGGCGGGCGGGTGGCCGGCGAGGGAGCTCTTCCCCTGAGCGCTCTGCTCAGCTCCCTCGCGCGCCGCCAGCAGAGTGAGGCTGGGAGCCGGAATATGACGTCATCAACCCGGCTCCCAGCCTCACTCTGCTGGCGGCGCGCGAGGGAGCTGAGCAGAGCGCTCAGGGGAAGAGCTCCCTCGCCGGCCGCCCGCCCGCCCAGCCACTGCCGCCCAGCGCCCAGAATGTCTGTTAACCGCGAGGCTAACAAGATATTTGCCTTGGGCATTTGGGGGGCGGCGTTTTTTGCCGCCCCCTGAAAAATGCCGCCCAAGGCAAATGCCTTGTTTGCCTCGCGGCTAATACGCCCCTGGGTAGAGGTGTTACCAGAAAAGGAGATGCTGAATAAGTATTTTGAGAGGTAGGACAAGAGCCAAAATGGGGCAAAGTCACAAAGGTAGTGAAGGGTTTGAAGAAGGAGAGTGTGATCTACTGAGTTGGACCTGAGAAACTATATAAAGCAAGTCAATGAAGAAGCTTTAAGGAACAAATGAGAAGGCATATGGGACGGTAGATAGAGAAGTTAAAATGGTATTTTTATGATGGGAGTGACAGTAACATATTTAAAGGAAATGGGGGAAACACCAGACGAGAGAGAGACTAAATACAGAGTGAAGGATGGCACCATGTAAGGTGAGAGAGATCTGAAAAGGTGTGAGGGAACAGAATCAAGAGGGGTATAGATCCTGAGATCTCCCCTGCCGGTCTCAATATAGATAGGCGTGCCGCGGGATTAGGGTGTGCCCAGGCACACCCGGCACACCCCGTGCGCACGCCTATGACCATAATAATATAAATATTACTATTTTAACGCTGCCACCACCAAGACAATTTATAAATGGGCCTTGGTCCCCCAGGTAACTTAATAATAAAAACCCACCAAGTACAGCTTAGCACAATATTTAAGCAATTGCAAAAATACTAATAAGTCTCTTCAGTTAACGTGATTCTTAACCAGACAAAGGCAGAACTTAATAAAGGAATATTTATTATGAGCAAAAAATAGTCACAGTGCATACAAAAATATAGATGACAATCAAATTAGCTACACCAACAACAGATAAAAACAAAAGGGATAAAATAACAGAAATCCTAATCACTTACTCTTTTCAAAGTAAAACTCCTGCCCAGGGGGTCTCTGGTAAGAAAGGTGGTGACTCACTTAGAATTAGATTCTGGCCCCCAAGCAAGTGCAATCCACACTTCAGTATCATTAGATATATAACCTGTGGATTTTCAAGCCTTGCCTAGAGGTGGAGATAAGGCATACCTATAGTAACCATAAGTGACCAACCCCTTTTGTTCACGACCAACATCAATCCGAATGGAAACATTTGGTTCTATCTCCTCTTATGTATGTGCCACAGAAATAATAATTGCATCTATGAATTTGTTACCATTTTCCCCTTCCATAGATATGACACACTCTAGTGACCCAATATAATGGACATCACAATCCCTTCTCCTATGGTTAAGTTACGCAAATCATGTTTGGGCTTGATTAGAAGAAGTGCTTGTTGCATTCTAAATATAATAAAAATTAGGCTTGATTAATAATCTGTGGGTAAATATTAATGTTTCTTTTGGATAAGATACTGGAACACAAGGCTGATGGTCATTAACATATCAAAGGACCCCCTATCTAAGAGGGAATCTAGACATATGGCAAATTAGAGAGTTAGTTTAAATGTAAACCAGACTTCCAGGCCACTTATGTGTGACTTCTCACACCTTGCAGAGCCTTGAAGGATCAATCCATATGGTAAACCATCTGACTCCTTTCACATTCCTATGCAATGACATCCAAATTGGCATGGAACAAGGACACTTAACTGGAGCTATTTTCCTTGATTTTGCCAAGGCCTTTGACACAGTAGACCATGGCATTCTTCTTTTTTTTTCTTTTGCAAAAACTCAGGTGTTGGTGATCATCCACTAACCTGGTTTTGATCGAATGTTTCAGACGGACTTCAATATGTGACCATTTCTGATAGTGCTTCCCTTCCTCTTCCAGTCACATGTGGTGTTCCCAAGGGCTCCATACTTGGCCCCCTTGCTATTAACATTATTTATAAATGATCTGCCTCATGTTGGCAAATCGTCAACTGTACACATGTATGCAGACGACACTGTAATCTACGCTAGTAAACCCAAGCTACCGCAGATCCAAAACCAATTCGCAGAGGTAGAAAAGTGGATAGCAGATAACAAATTCTTCCTAAACACTGACAAAACTGTTACAATGATCTTTGGAACTGTACCTAATATATATAAGACTTGTGGGGTTCCTGTAAAATATGACCAATTTTTTTCTGGTGTTTTATGTATTTCCCTGTACCTGAGAGATAATTGTGTTACTCAGTTTTGACTCAATTAACAAGTAACAAGAAAAAGGCCACACTTATTGCTGAAGTGATGGAGGAGAACCGAACCGGTGGCATGTTGGATCCAAGGGAAATGAGCGAATTCGAAAGGGAACTACAGTTTTGGCTATGGAGAGAACCCTTTGACAGAAATTCTTGCCCGAACCATGTCGGAAGTCCAGAAATTCGTACTGAAAAGAAATAAACAACCGACACATGAAAGGACCCAGGCAGTATCCATCGTTCAAGAGGGTAAGCAGAAAATCACTTACGGGGCGTTCAAGAGTTTTGTTGAGGCAGAGGAAGACATAGAGAGACAATGCAACTTATACCGGATCAGTCCCGAGGATTGGGTTCCGCTTCTGGCTGGCAGGCATTTGGGAGAGCAACCGAAGCATTCCGAACATTCCCAGACGAAGACATCCGAGACTATGTTAAGGTTAAGGCGGTTATACTAGCCAGATATGCCATCACGTCGAAGGCATTCCACAGGCAGTTCAGAGAACTCAAGAAAACAGAGAAAGACTCTCATGCCGAGTGGGCATGCCGGCTACA
Organism: Pelobates cultripes; assembly: GCA_933207985.1. NCBI lineage: Eukaryota > Metazoa > Chordata > Amphibia > Anura > Pelobatidae > Pelobates > Pelobates cultripes. The sequence goes on from CAKOES020000272.1 coordinate 23,078, forward strand.
CAGAGCTGCCCTGGGATGGGTACACCAAGTGAGAACCATGGAGGCACATTTGCAGCTGTTGCTACTGAAGCAATTTTTCAATGGACTGACTCCAGATATCCAAGAGTGTATATTGGATCGCAACCCCACCAACATTACTGCTGCAGCGAGGCAGGCAGACAAGTTCCTAGATGGCTGCCGACATCAAAGACCAGCCCAGCCAAGGATCTTTCCTCGACCAACTTTACCCACTCCATGACCAGTGGTGAATCCCAGAAGCAGAGGTACATTCAATCCCCCACCGCCCTGCTTCCAACACCAAAACAATGTGCAGTGCCATCTATGCAAAAATATGGGGCACATGAGAAGAGACTGCCCCCAGAACCGGGCCCCCAACAGCAGCCAGAGCAGCGGCCCATTACTACCACACAGAGGCCCCCACTCACTATTCCGCTCCAGAACGCCCATAGGAGAAAAAGCGGACCAAGTCCAAGCAGCAGCAGACAACCGCCAGCACCACTGTCAGCCCGTGTGCCTACAAAGGAAGATGATTCAAGAACTCCAAGACACTGAGGCCACTCACCCTAGTCAAGTGACACTTGGTTCCCGAATCAGCATGAATGGGAAGTTCGGTAGCCATTTGTGTAGCAGGGGGAGCCCTCAATCGATTGCTGACTGCCCGGCTACACTTGAATTGGGGAGCGTGATCTGGGATGGTGGAGGTTGGGTTGATGCAGAAACTACCTGCAGAAGTATTGTTAGGGAACGATTTAGACAAGCTCACTTCAGCCTTTGAACCCCAAGCACAGCCAGAGGAACTATACCCGATGGTCACACGACAACAGGCCCGCACCATGGACCATAACTCACACCAGGAGGCTCAGGTAAGAGACCATTGGCGAACACGTGGCAGCGGCCATCTTATTTATGTGAAATACTTTGGCTCCATGGCAATTGAACTGTATGTATGTGATCTGAGCGCCATTCGGTAATAATGTGTGCTCAGATCTAACCTATCTGGGGATATGTTGAATGTACCTGTTTTATGCAATAGCTGCAGAGTTATATATTTTTGTGTATTTTATTGTCTTTTGCTACCATGTGTTCAATGGAGTTTTGCCTCTGTCCTTGGAGATAATTGGATTACTTCCCAATTATCTCCAGGACAGAGAGGAGGGATTATAATGCATTGTAGGAGTATTTAAATGCTTAAGCTTTTGATTGGTCAATGTCCACTGTAACAAACCCCTACCATGTTGCCTGGGAACCCCTACCCTTTGTTTGTTTTTTGCCCTCATCCACATTACCTATACTTAAGAACAAAGACTGTGTCTGGCCCTTTAACTGTTCTGTGCAAAGGATTGGTACGTTTGGTATGGCACTTCGTATACAACCGAAGTAGTCGAAGTGGCCGCCATTAGACAATCGAACACATGGCAGCGGCCATTTTAATCCAGTCGAACGCGGTCAGCAGTGTGTGCTGTTAAATCCCTGGAACTGAAATCGGCCACACATTTGAACGAACACCGCTGCCTATACCTTCCCCTACCTTTCGACACTGCGGCTGGAGGCTAAGTTCCGTTCGAAGATTCGAACGCATGTTCGAATGGGACTTTGTCATTTTAGTGTTGTAATGGATCACCTGGCACCCCGACTGGGTACCTCCGTTGAAGGATGCTCCTAGCACTTCCTGAGGACTCCAAGTACTGCAGCCACCAAACCGGAGAAGCATATGAATGCTCTCAAGCATTTGAATGCTGTAAGCAGCTGAACAGGAAAAGCATACAATCAGCTTACACTCCTGGCAATCAGCATACAATCCAACTCCCCCAATAACGAGACAACACTTCGTTTTGAAGTCAAGCAGAATTGACTGTACTGGCACATACAGCCTCTTTTATTCACAATCCACAAACATAGTACTGCCCACAGGGTTTTGAAATACAACCAATCAATCCGTACAATACACACAGACACTCCCACACAAAATCCTCCCCTCTGCCTGTGATATGATTACTGAACACAATGGTTAATATAATTATCACAGGCAGAGAAATACAGTATTATAAAACATATCACAGGGACCCAAAACATGCAATAACCCCATAAAAAGTATATCCTCGGAACCGGGGGATCTGGGTGAACCACATATCCAAAATTCACCCAGATCCGTTCAGTAGTTTGGAAGATACAGTTTAATGCAGATTCCGCAGAACATATACAGGCTATATGAAAAATAATTACTGTATAATGTGTCCCCTGTTGTATAGTTTAAAACTACTGCACGATGTCTTTGTGCACCAAATACCGGCGAGATGGCACCATGTAGAAAAGTCCAAACAGTGTCTGTGAGTTAAAATGGCCGCCATCCATTGTTCTCACTATGTGCTTCATCCATTGTTCTCACCATGTGCCTCTGATACATGAAATGGTGACCACCCAGTAACTCCACAGTTTGTCTGGTAGTCTATTCAGCCAGACCAACAGATGAAACACATGGGGAATAGTGCAACAAATGAAGGGAATCATAAAAAATAGTCATATTTGTGCACAATCTCCAGTTTTGTCACAGGGCACAAATAGTGTTTTGAAATGCCATATATCCCAGGGCCATAGTCAGAAGGTAGGAGGCGGGCAAGCAGCCCCCTCCAAGAACACGTGGCGAGGTCTGTTCCGCCACAAGTGTAAAATAGACCTCCACTTAACTAACGAACGCAGCTGAAACTTAACCCCGGTTTCACTTCGACACTTCGACAAAAGTCGAAGTGCGTTCGACGATTTGAACGCCGCCTTCGGATGGAACTTTGTTATTTTCCAGGGCAGAAATAGACCGACTGCACAGCCTGAATGTGTGGAACTGTTTTGGGCATGCAAACAGGCGTGCGGTCGGTCCAAAGAGACTTTTTAATATTTCTGGAACCCCTGAATGGATTTGTACGAATTTTGAATATGTTTTTCCCCAAGTTGTGTTGTTCATAAAAAATATGTTTTATTCCTGTATGATGAAAAATCATAAAGTTATAAAAATGCATAAAAAGTATAAGTTTTAGCTTGGAGATAATTGAGTAGATACAGTAAGAAACTCAATTATCTCCCAAGCAGAGGGGAGGGAATCTGTGGGTTGTAACCATTGTCTGATTGGTTAACGTCCAATTGTTTGTGGTTGTCTCCCTTGCATGGGAGCACCACATAAAAGGAGAATACCTGTCATTAAACCTCAGTTCTATTTTACCCTTCAAAACGTAGCTTTGTCTCGTAATTGAAAGGGAACCTGCTCAGCTAATCACTAGCTCTTTTAAGAGCTCTACCTCTCTCTCTACTTGGATCCAGCTGATTGAAAGAAGGCTCCATTACTGCACATCATCTTGCTGGGAAGAAGGACGTCTCCAACGGCTGATACCCCCTCTCCACTGGGGTAGCCGTTACATCTACTATGTATCACAGTTTTCCATCTGGTCCCCTAGGGAAGTGTCTGTGGCAAACATAACCACTTAAGACTACTGTATGTATAGGGTGGCCCGGGAGAGATGGGTTTATCTATAGTTATTGTGTGCTTGCTCGGTTAAATGTGTATAGAGAGCATTCGTATGCTGGTGGCACGAAAGCCGCTAGCATTCCTAGGATAGTTTCACGAACAGTGACTTTCAACACTGTTCGTGAAACAAACAAAGTACCGAATGGAAGACCACACACAGGGGGTCGTGTGGCTCCCATTACGGATTGCAACATTGTATCTATCCTCGGTTAATAGGCTTTCAGAGTGGCCGCCGTTCGGATACCGACCACGCGGCGGCGGCCATCTTGGATCCTTTGTGTAGCGGAGAAGTAGTATCATCCACAATATCTCCGCCGGTAACAGGAACAGCTCACAATAATCCAGGCAAAATAAGTACAGCATACAATAATCCCAGGAGCATTAAATAAATCCTTCCGTCCCAAGAACTAGACGACACATAGGCTGTGAGTCAACTGAGCTTTTAATCACAAGTCACAATATTTATGTGATTCCCCATGCAAGGGGTTTCCTTACTGACATTACAGGGGTTGTACAGTAGGGGACTACATGGGGAACTTAACAACCCGGACATTTCTCCCATCATGCACTGCTGTACGAAAGGGATACTCCCACTAGAATATCCAGTTAAGTGGATTATCCCTCCGTGCAGCAGAACTGGCATTTTACACAAAAATACACAACTTTCACATTATTCATCCTATATTACCGAATGACCATTCGGTAGATAGCTGGGGTCTGAGCGCACATTTCGTGAAAGTACCGCTCAGATCCCAGCCTAAATAACCGAACGCTGCACGAAACACGTTATTTTACATTCACCTTAAATGTACCGAATGCATATAGGGGAACAAACTACCGAAGGCCCGGTACTCCTGAACGGCCTGGAAGTCCAGCGGTATTCGTGCCGTCGAGTAGCCGATTTTAATTCCAGACGCTCGATGACCAAATACCGCTGGGCTAACAAAGGATCCAAGATGGCCGACCGCCGCGTGAATCTCAATAATTACCGAAGGATACATTGTTGCAATACTTAATGGGAGCCACACGACCTCCTGTGTGTGGTCTCCCATTCGGTAGTTTGTTCGTTTCACGAACAGTGTTGAAATTCACTGTTTGTGAAATTACTGTTTGAATGCTGGTGGTTTTCTTGCCACCAGCATATGAATGCTCTTGTTTGCACAATATAAAGGTACAGGTCTTCACTTGGTTCTAACAGTCTTAAAGGGATAGCATCCCATTACATAAAAATACATTCTTAAGTGGCTAGTTTTGCCACACTTTGTTAGCCAAGCAGTGTTTGGTCGTCATGTGCCTGGAACTAAAATCGGCTACTCGACAGCACGAACACCGCTGGACTTCCAGGCCGTTCAGGACTACCGGTCATTCGGTAGTTTCCTACAAATGGTCCATTCGTCTGTTTTCTGGTATGTGTATATTAACCTTTGTTTCGTGTGGCATTCGGCTGATTGTGCTGGGATCTGAGCGGTAGTTTCACGAACTATGCGCTCAGATCCCAGATATCTATACAGAGGTCATTCGACTAAATGGCACAAATAACGTGCAAGTTATATATTTTTAAGTAAAATGCCCGGTTTTGCTGTACGGAGGGATAATCCACTTAACAGGATATTCTGTGGGAGTATCCCTCCTGTACAGCAGTGCATGGTGGAAAAAAGGTCCAGCATGTTCAGTTCCCCATGTAGTCCCCTACTGTATAACCCCTGTAAAGTAATTAAGGAGACCCCTTGCATGGAGAACCACATAAATACTGGAGCATGTGAATAAAAACCTCAGTTGACTCCCAGCCTATATGTCATCTAGTTCTTGGTATTTTGGACCGGCAGCAAAGGCTATGAATGTGTTTTTCAGAAGCACATGGCGCTCATTGCCCTGATGAGATTATCCATACCAAATCACCTTCCCAGATAGTTTACTCAGTCATAACTCACATGTAAGAAGATCTGGCGGTGTTTATTCGTCATATGATCTGTAGAATGTGCAGTTACGACAGGTAAAAGAACAATTCTTCCATACAGGATAGCAGAGAAACAAGTCACATATGAATGTACAGCATAGAATACACTAGAACAGAAAAAAGGGGGAGGGGAGTACCTGGAGCAGCATGCAAACTATGGAGTTGCCCAAGGGACAAACTTAAGATGAACATTAAAGAAACAGTACATTATAATAAAACAATATCATGTAACATGACACTCCCCGCCTGAAATCTTTAAATTTCAAAGCCTATATATATGTATATAAAGATAAGTCCAAATGTCTAAAGATCCAACTTGAACCTGTAAGCGAAGAAAACATTGGAAAATAATACTGGTGTGTAGACCATAAATACGAGATACCTGCAAAACAAAGAAGGTATGCAGTAAATGAACAATAAAACATGAAGTCCAATAACAGATGGCTAAAGTCTTATAGTCTGCAGTTTATAGCCGTGGAGCTTCAACAGTGGCAAGTTAACAGTTATAGTGGCGTTCTCCCCGCCATAGTACCGTACGGTCTGGTACTCTTGCATAAGTCACTCACTTGGGAGAAGAAGTACCAGTTCTTAGGTAACATCAGTGGAAATTGAGTAGGGGTTTTCGTGAGGAAACCTTGGAGGCGTCAGCCGCAAGCAGCCATGGAGAGCTGCTGGGGATATAGGTCTTGTCCCATAATCAGCAGGATTAAGGTCCGTGGGAATATAATGCCATTGCTTTGGCAGAGAGAACCTTCTGATGCATTCTACTCGATTACTGACGTACACGTAAAATTGTTTGGTTTGGTTGTAAATGTATCCAATCACTATCTTACTGTCTGTGTAAAATGTGAAGGAATCGATTTTAATGTCCATTTCACTCTTTATGACTTCGGCTATTTCCACGGCTAGCACGGCTGCACAAAGTTCAAGTCTGGGTATGGTATGTGCAGGTTTTGGTGTTAGCTTTGCCTTGCCTAGAACAAAATTGCAATATATGTCTCCATTGATCTCTGAGGTCTTCAAATAGGCCACTGCAGCTATAGCTTCAACTGATGCATCTGAGAAAATATGGATTTCCCTCTGTTTAGCGGCTGAAATGGAGACTGTGGCATAGCAACGTGGAATTTGGAGCTGTTCTAGTGGCTTCAGAGAACCTCTCCATTTCTCCCATCTTTGTTGTTTCTCCATGGGTAACGGAGTGTCCCAATCTATGTTATCAGTAGTAAGCTGTCTTAGGAGCATCTTACCTTGGGTGGTGACTGGGGCTATAAATCCCAGTGGGTCGTAGATGCTATTCACCATGGACAAGACTCCTCTCTTGGTAAAAGGTTTGTCACAGGTTGACACTTGAAAGGTGAATGTGTCTTCTTTGATGTTCCACAGCAGACCTAGACTTCTCTGCAAAGGAGGCGTGTCTGACCAAGGTCTTTCACGCTGGCAGCATAGTCCTCAGAGTGAAATGCATTCATTAGCTCTTGGCTGTTGGATATAATCTTGTGGAGTCTCAAGTTTGCTACGGATAGCATCTCCTTTGTTCGGGTGAGAAGATCAATTGCTTCTTTAGCAGTAGGAAAGGATTTGAGCCCGTTGTCTACGTAAAAGTTTCTTTCGACAAATTGACGAGCGTCGGATCCATACTCAGCTTCTCCAAGCTGGGCTGTCCTTTTTAGTCCATAGATTGCTACAGCTGGGGAAGGGCTGTTCCCAAAGACATGCACCCTCATTCGGTAATCAATTACCTCTCTATTGAGGTCATTGTCCTTGTGCCATAGGAACCTGAGGTAAACATAGAAACATAGAAACATAGAATGTGACGGCAGATAAGAACCATTCGGCCCATCTAGTCTGCCCAATTTTCTAAATACTTTCATTAGTCCCTAGCCTTATCTTATAGTTAGGATAGCCTTATGCCTATCCCACGCATGCTTAAACTCCTTTACTGTGTTAACCTCTACCACTTCAGCTGGAAGGCTATTCCATGCATCCACTACCCTCTCAGTAAAGTAATACTTCCTGATATTATTTTTAAACCTTTGTCCCTCTAATTTAAGACTATGTCCTCTTGTTGTGGTAGTTTTTCTTCTTTTAAATATAGTCTCCTCCTTTACTGTGTTGATTCCCTTTATATATTTAAATGTTTCTATCATATCCCCCCTGTCTCGTCTTTCCTCCAAGCTATACATGTTAAGATCCTTTAACCTTTCCTGGTAAGTTTTATCCCGCAATCCATGAACCAGTTTAGTAGCCCTTCTCTGAACCCTCTCTAAGGTATCAATATCCTTCTGAAGATACGGTCTCCAGTACTGTGTACAATACTCCAAGTGAGGTCTCACCAGTGTTCTGTACAATGGCATGAGCACTTCCCTCTTTCTACTGCTAATACCTCTCCCTATACAACCAAGCATTCTGCTAGCATTTCCTGCTGCTCTATTACATTGTCTGCCTACCTTTAAGTCATCAGAAATAATCACCCCTAAATCCCTTTCCTCATATGTTGAGGTTAGGACTCTATCAAATATTCTGTACTCTGCCCTTGGGTTTTTACGTCCAAGATGCATTATCTTGCACTTATCCACATTAAATGTCAGTTACCACAATTCTGACCATTTTTCTAGTTTACCTAAATCATTTGTCATTTGGCTTATCCCTCCTGGAACATCAACCCTGTTACATATCTTAGTATCATCAGCAAAAAGACATACCTTACCATCAAGACCTTCTGCAATATCACTAATAAAAATATTAAAGAGAATGGGTCCAAGTACAGATCCCTGAGGTACCCCACTGGTGACAAGTCCAAGCTTCGAATATATTCCATTGACTACAACCCTCTGTTGCCTGTCACTCAGCCACTGCCTTACCCATTCAACAATATTGGAATCCAAACTTAAAGATTGCAGTTTATTGATAAGCCTTCTATGTGCAACAGTGTCAAAAGCCTTACTGAAATCTAGGTAAGCAATGTCTACTGCACCACCCTGATCTATAATTTTAGTTACCCAATCAAAAAAATCAATAAGATTAGTTTGGCATGATCTCCCTGAAGTAAACCCATGTTGTCTCTGATCTTGAAATCCATGTGTTTTTAGATGTTCATCAATCCTATCCTTTAACATGGTTTCCATCACTTTCCCCACTACTGAAGTAAGGCTTACTGGCCTATAGTTGCCCGACTCCTCCCTATTACCTTTCTTGTAAATGGGCACAACATTCGCTAACTTCCAATCTTCTGGGACTACTCCTGTTAACAATGATTGGTTAAATAAATCTGTTAATGGTTTTGCTAGTACACCACTAAGCTCTTTTAATAGCTTTGGGTGTATTCCATCAGGTCCCATTGACTTATTTGTCTTTACTTTTGACAGTTGAAATAGAACCTCTTCCTCTGTAAACTCACGTGTAATAAATGACTCATTTATCCTTTTTCTCAACTGAGGTCCCTTTCCTTCATTTTCTTCTGTAAATACAGAACAAAAATATTAATTGAGGCAGTCAGCCTGACCTTTATCCTCTTCTACATACCTTCCTTCTTTTGTTTTTAATCTAACTAATCCTTGTTTTACTTTTCTTTTCTCATTTATGTATCTAAAAAATGTTTTATCCCCCTTTTTACTGACTGTGCTATTTTCTCTTCTGTGTGTGATTTGGAAGCTCTTATAACTTGCTTAGCCTCTTTCTGCCTAATCTTATAGATCATTTTGTCTCCCTCACTCTGGGTTTTTTTATAATTCCTAAATGCTAACTTTTTGTTTTTAACTATTTTGGCCACATCTGCGGAGTACCACAGTGGTTTCTTGAATTTTTGCTTTTACTGACAAGCCTAATGCAATTTTCTGTTGCCTTCAATAGTGCAACTTTTAAATAATCCCATTTTTCTTGGACTCCATTTAAATTGCTCCAGTCTGATAATGACTCCTCTACCCATATTCTAATTTTAGAAAAGTCTGTTTTTCTAAAGTCTAAAACTTTTGTTTTTGTGTGGTGGGACTCAGTCACTGTTCTTATATTAAACCACACTGACTGATGATCACTGGATTCTAAACTTCACCTACAGTAACATCTGATACCAAATCTCCATTTGTTAACACTAAATCTAGTATGGCCTCTTTACGAGTTGGCTCCTCAACAACTTGTTTTAGAGACAATCCCAGTAGGAGTTTAGAATATGTGTGCTCCTGGCACAAGTAGCTAATTTTGTTTTCCAATTTACATCAGGAAGATTAAAGTCACCCATGATGATAACTTCCCCCTTCATTGTCATTTTGGCTATTTCCTCAACTAGTAGATTATCTAACTCTTCAATTTGTCCTGGGGGCCTATAAATCACACCTACACGAGTTACTGTGTGATTACCAAATTCTAACGTGGCCCAAACGGACTCTATGTTTGCCTCACTAACTTTTATTAGGCTAGATTTTATGCTATCCTTCACATACAAGGCCACCCCTTCCCCTTTCTTGCCTTCCCTATCTTTCCTATATAAAGAGTACCCTGGTATTGCTATGTCCCAGTCATTTTCTCATTGTACCATGTCTCAGTAACAGCGACTAAATCCTATAGCTTGGTGCTTTACTTCTAAGTGCTGTTTCTAAGGGTGTGTAGTTGGAGATATTCTGGAGAGTTTTACAGAAGCTTCAACTGTCTAAGTTGTGCTGAGAGCTTTCTTTTCTACTGTTACATGTAAGATTCATCTGTAGGAAAAGGTTACTGATTGCACAAGGTTTGAATTCCTGTTGGTAATTATAAGGCATTTGATTTGATTAAGCTAGTTACTTACTGTTGATTGCTGGTTAATTAGCTATTGTTTGCAAATAAGCAGAGGCCTACCCAGGTGTTAAACATTCCTAGTGGGCGGTGATTTAAGGAGTTATATAAGGCTTGGTCTCGGTAAGCATGTATAGCTTGGTGCTACTTCTAAGTGCTGTTTTCTAGGGTGTGTAGTTGGAGATATTCTGGAGAGTTTACAGGCTTCAACTGTCTAAGAGCTTCAAGGATTGTCTCTTGTTTTAGGACAATCCCAGTAGAACACAAAGTATGTGTGCTCCTGGCACAAGTAGCTAATTTTGTTTTCTATTTGTCTTTCTTGACGATGAAGCAGTGGAACATTTGTTGAATGTCCGCCATCACTGCAACAGGTTCTTGTCTAAAACGAATTAGGACTCCAATCAGGCTGTTGTTCAAGTTGGGCCCTGTGAGGAGCATGTTGTTAAGTGAGATGCCTTCATGTTGGGCACTGGAGTCAAAGACAACTCTGATTTGGTCTGGCTTTCGTGGGTGATACACACCGAAGGAAGGGAGGTACCAGCATTCTTCTCCTTCTTTCAGTGGAGGTGCGGGTTCAGCATGACCTCTATCAAAGATATTCTGGATAAAGTCTACAAAATGTCTTTCCATCTCTGGTTTCCTGCTTAAAGTACGCTTTAAGGAGGAGAATCTTTTAATGGCTTGATGTAGATTGTTCGGTAGCTTCTCTCTCAGGAGGCGAAAGGGTAGGGGTGCTACCCAACTGTTGGAATCATCCTGAAAGAACTCGTTGTCCATTACTTTAAGGAATTCTTTGTCTTCTACTGAAGGAGCTAACATGTCTTCACTGCTTGTATTGAAAACTGTAGAGCCAAACCTGTCATCGTATGTGCGGGAAAGGTTTGTGTTGTCATGTTGCAACTTGCAGCTAGTTACCTTCTCCTTTACCCAGTAGTGATGTGGGCATGGCTCAAAGTGAGTATTACGACCATTCGGCAATACGTTTGTCTTGAATGAAGAAATCTTAGTAGGCCTTTTCATTTTGCCTATACAGACATTACCTATGATGACCCAGCCTAAGTCCAGGTTCTGGGCAAATGGAGCATCTGGGGGTCCGCTGACCTGCCTGTGCACCTTGTGGACCCTTAGAATATCTCTTCCCAGCAGAAGAAGGATTTTAGCATCTTTGTCAAGTGGTGGGATTTCACTTGCTATTGACTTTAGGTGAGGGTGGAAGAAGGCAACTTCTGGTGTAGGTATTTCTTCTTTGTTGGCTGGTATCTGGTTGCACTCTACAAGTGTAGGTAAGGGTAATTGTAAGTTATCTCCTAGAGAGGACATAATAAATCCATGTGCCCTTCTTCCAAAGACCTCTGTAGTGCCGCTACAAGTGCCTAAGGTGTAAGGATGAACCTCTCCTCTTATGCAAAATAGATCAAACAGTTCAGATCGGGCAAGTGATCGATTGCTTTGATCATCTAAGATAGCATACACCTTTAAAGTCTTTTCTGGTTGATCCTTGTAGTGAACATTCACTAGGCATATTTTAGCACAAGACTT
>CAKOES020000273.1:0-34812 GCA_933207985.1 Pelobates cultripes
TGAGTAACAGGCAACAGAGGGTTGTAGTTAATGGAATATATTCGAAGCTTGGACTTGTCACCAGTGGGGTACCTCAGGGATCTGTAATTGGACCCATTCTCTTTAATATTTTTATTAGTGATATTGCAGAAGGTCTTGATGGTAAGGTATGTCTTTTTGCTGATGATTCTAAGATATGTAACAGGGTTGATGTTCCAGGAGGGATAAGCCAAATGGCAAATGATTTAGGTAAACTAGAAAAATGGTCAGAATTGTGGCAACTGACATTTAATGTGGATAATGCATCTTGGACATAAAACCCAAGGGCAGAGTACAGAATATTTGATAGAGTCCTAACCTCAACAATTGAGGAAAGGGGATTTAGGGGTGATTATTTCTGATGACCTCTAAAGGTAGGCAGACAAATGTAATAGAGCAGCAGGAAATGCCAGCAGAATGCTTGGTTGTATAGGGAAAGAGGTATTAGCAGTAGAAAGAGGAAGTGCTTATGCCATTGCGGGCTATAGCCTGGTGAGACCTCACTTGGAGTATTGTACACAGTACTGGAGACCGTATCTTCAGAAGGATATTGATACCTTAGAGAGGGTTCAGAGAAGGGCTACTAAACTGGTTCATGGATTGCGGGATAAAACTTACCAGGAAAGGTTAAAGGATCTTAACATGTATAGCTTGGAGGAAAGACGAGACAGGGGGGATATGATAGAAACATTTAAATATATAAAGGGAATCAACACAGTAAAGGAGGAGACTATATTTAAAAGAAGAAAACTACCACAACAAGAGGACATAGTCTTAAATTAGAGGGACAAAGGTTTAAAAATAATATCAGGAAGTACTGAGAGGGTAGTGGATGCATGGAATAGCCTTCCAGCTGAAGTGGTAGAGGTTAACACAGTAAAGGAGTTTAAGCATACGTGGGATAGGCATAAGGCTATCCTAACCATAAGATAAGGCTAGGGACTAATGAAAGTATTTAGAAAATTGGGCAGATTAGATGGGCCGAATGGTTCTTATCTGCCGTCACATTCTATGTTTCTATGTGAAGGAGAGGTTTTGCACTGTGTGAGGCAAATGGTGGTTACATCAGATACTGACTGGTTTTCAGACTCCACCTTTCCCCCCCTCCCCCCCTCAGACTCTCCCAATACAGTAAAACTATACATTTTAGGCTGGTCTTTTATTGTGGCCAGCCTAAGGCACACCTGTGCAATAATCATGCTGTCTAATCAGCATATTGATATGCCAGACCTGTGAGGTGGATGGCTTATCTTGGCAAAGGAGAAGTGCTCACTAACACAGATTTAGACAGATTTGTGAACAATATTTGAGAGAAATAAGCCTTTTATGTACATAGAAAAAGTCTTAGAGTTCAGCTCATGAAAAATGGGGGCAAAAACAAAAGTGTTGTGTTCAGAATTTTGTTTAGTGTAAGAGGTTCTGTTGTATGAGAGTAAATAGAATGTGAATGGTATGCTTTAACCATTTTAGAGATGCTTCTCTGGGATGATGATGATTCTCCACTGGTTTCACCCACCATGGACCTGGTAAGTGTTGTGTCTGATTTAGCAACACAGTAACTCACACCAGCTAAGGATGGGGTTGTCTGCTCAACAGAGTTGTTGCCACTGCTATAAACCATTTCAGTACATGTTGTTTTTCCATTGTCAATTCTAACTGCTGCTAATTTTCTATTATCATGCCATTCTTTCTTTGCATCACAGGCACATTACGAACAAGTATTTTTTTTTTTTTTTTTACACATAGGCAGGGTATTACCCCTAACAGTTAGAATACGCTTTATTATTGGAGGGGGGATGGGGAAGAAACAAAGCATTCATTCTGGACACCAATGGCACCCACTATTTCACGCATGTAACCTTTCAGTTCATCCTTTAAGCTCATATTAAAAGTTATAAAGCCCTTGTGTATTGCTGTGCCTACGGCCAGTCCAACTCTTATTTCTAGCATATTTCAAAGAGCTGTCAGAATATAGGTTGCAGTGTGCTGATGATCCATAACCTCAGCATGCAGCAGAAACCTGAACCCTGCACTGTCACCTGATAAGACTGATGCTACACAGGGAGTATCTGGCTGCCACTAACATGCTGTTAGAAACAAGAAAGCCTGCTGTGCACTAGGTAGATGTCTGTGGTGAAGTGCATACTCTGTCCACCTGCCTTAGACAGGTCCTTCATTAAAACTGATACACATGAGCGACACAGAATGGATATCCCTCCTAAATATTGTTCTGGAAGTCAGATGGTATATGAGTTGCTTGAATATCTTGTCTTCTACTGCAGTAAAACAAACTCCCCCAATAGCAATATTCTTACGTGTTACTTAATTTGACTGCTGTTTTGACATGCTTCAGACAAGTATTCAATATTGAAGAAGTATAGATAGTGGAGCGCCGATTGAGAATAAAAATAGATGAGAATAGGGTGCAGAAATGGGAAACCTAACAACCTATAAAATACTAAACATAATAGGGTTAAAGGACCACTCTAGGCACCCAGATCACTTCAGATCACTTAGGGTCTGGGTGCCAGGTCCCTCTAGGATTAACCCATTTTTTTTTAATAAACATTGCAGTTTCAGAGAAACTGCTATGTTTATGAATGGGTTAAGCCTTCCTCCAAAGCCTCTAGCGGCTGTCTCATTGACAGCCGCTAGAGTCGCTTGCGTGATTCTCACTGTGAAAATGCCAGTGAGAGCACGCAAGCGTCCATAGGAAAGCATTGTAAATGCTTTCTTATGCGACCGGCTGAATGCGCGTGCAGCCAGCCGAATGGGCGGAGAGGAGGAGGATCGTGGATCGTGGGCGGAGAGCTCCCCGCCCAGCACTGGAAAAAGGTAAGTTTTAACTCCTTTCCCCTTTCCAGAGCCGGGCGGTAGGGAGTCCCTGAGGGTGGGGGCACCCTCAGGGCACTATAGTGCCAGGAAAACGAGTATGTTTTCCTGGCACTATAGTGGTCCTTTAAGACATACAAGATTTAAGTGGGATTAAGAGACACACAAGAAGTAACAGTGCACTAAGAGACAAGATGGTAAAAGGAAATAAGAGACACACAAGGTGAAAAGTGGGGATTAGGAGAGACACACAAGGAGGGTTAGGAAAAAATGCACAAGTGGATGAGGAGCACCACACAAACATTGAATCTACTTTATTGGCATAGTAAGGAGTAACCTATGGCAAATCAGCTAAACTGGAAAACCTCTCCAACTTAACTATTTTCAGAGCAGATATATTGGCCTAGATATTGCAATTCCCTTACCAATTAACAGGGCCAGGAAAAGGGTGTGACCAGGGAGGGGCGCTGTGAGACGTTTTCGCACAGGGCACCAAAAGGTCTAAGGCATGCCCAGAGTGGATGGGATATCAAATCCATTCCAAATACATAAAATAGATTCTACCAAAAAAATTTTTTATTTTTTTTTAAATTGGATCATTATAATAATCTTATTTTCTTTATGCTTTTTGCATCTTTCATAAGCTTTATTAATTTCTTGCCATATTGTATAGGAATTAAAAAAAAAATCTAGATATTTCTAGCTAACCCTTAGCATGCTTAAGCATTGGAACATTTAAACTTATGTCTCCTTTTACACTAAGTACTTTCTTTTTACACCCCTTGGATTGTAAAACAGGAGATTGATATGCATTTTTCACAAAGTGCACATATCTGTACCTTTAAGTCCATAAGACACTTTTGAATCCAGTTCTAGACTATGAGTGTTACTCTTTTATGCTGAGTTTGTTTATACTAAGCAAAATCTAACCTTTAAGATTATGAGGCAGGTGTTTGATACACCTCTGTACTTTTTAGATTTAAAGGCACTTTAGAATCTGATCATAAGGCATTTAAGTTTAGATTATGAGTTCCCTGAGAGATACAGTAACTTAGATAATCCTTAGTATTTTCTTTTTGATTTATTAGTAAAGATATATATATATATTAATTAATTATATATTTATATTATATATTAAATTCCGAGCACAAACACATATATATATATATATATATATATATAGATATATATATATATATATATATATATATATATATATATATATATATATATATATATATATATAGTAGACAATCAACAAGGAAGGCTGCTCTCCGGATTTAAAACAAAAAAGTTTATTCAAACATATTTAAAATCCATGGTCGTGGATTTTAAATATGTTTGAATAAACTTTTTTGTTTTAAATCCGGAGAGCAGCCTTCCTTGTTGATTGTCTACTACATGTCTTGGAGCTCTGGTGGTGCGCCCGGTTTTGGACCTGATTGTAAGCGTGAGTGCAGGGGACATTTGGATTTATATATATATATATATATATATATATATATATATATATATATATATATATATATATATATATATATATATATATATATATATATATATGTTTGTGCTCGGAATTTAATACGTAATGGATAGTATCTGTAAGGACAAAGTTGGTTGTGGTGTGCCGAAACCAACATACGAGTGGGCCTGTAAATAAGGTGGCCCACCAAGGAAAATGTAATTATAAAAGGGTGTAGGTGGGTTGGGACAATCAGCTGAACGGCAGAGGTGAGTAGGGGCTGGGAGTTTAAGTAGGGGACTTACTCCTCCCACAAATTCAGGCCTAATGGCCTTTCTACTTGTGCTCAGAATTTAATATGTATTGGATAGTATCTGTAAGGACAATGTTGGTTGTGGTGTGCCGAAACCAACGTACGAGTGGGCCTGTAAATAAAAGAGGGCAAAAGAGAAATTCGAGAAAATACACACTTTATTGCCTTTTTACATAACCAAGTTCCTGATAGCTTGACAAAGCTCTTTTTCTGGTCGTGGAATAGAAGTATGGTATATGGAGGATTTCCATCGCCCCAGTCTCTTGATGATGTGGACCGGTGCATTAGTGCTGGAGGCTGAAGAGGTGGCTCCTATGCGAAAGGAGTGCCCGGAGAATGAAGTCGGATTGAAACCCAGTTTAGATAATAGTGTTCTGACGTGAATTTAGCAGTGGTAAGCTGGTGCCCATGTATTGATAAGAGCAGAGAGTCTGGTAAGTGCGCGTGAAGGGTTGACCGTAGGTGGTCTAGCGCCTTGACCGGACACCAGGCATTATCAGTAGGGAAATGAGGAATTACAGTGGGGAGTAGTGAATGGTTGGTTTTAGTTGACGGGATCAAAAGTAGATAGTGATCCTCCACCTTTGTGAGGTGCGATGTTTTTAGGCTGTGTGTGATATCCCCTTGACGAACAACGGTGAACTCTCTAGAACTGAGAAAACCGTAGAAAGCAAGATAGATAGCCACTTTGATCACCAGGTTTGTGTCTGGATCAAATGGGGATTCATCAAGGAGATTGCTAAGTGATCTGAAGATAGGCCCATCTATAGGTAGTCTTGTGATAGTGAGAGGAGCTGAAACCTTTAACATACCTTTCAATACCTTTTTAATAGGATATGATGACAAGAAGGGGGTGTTGTTAGGAAAATTTGTGAGGCTATGGTGCTGCACCCCGGTGAGGTAAAGTTTTATGGTGTTGTGGGAAAGTTTAAGATGTAAGTGGCAGAAAGAGGCAAAAGCCACCATGGTTTGTATAGAAAGGTCACCTTGTAAACCGAATTCTGCAGTGAATTTGTTAAATATGGTAAGTGCCCTATTATAAGAGATAGCTGTGTTTGGTGATAGTACTTGGTGAGTGAGAATACTAGCGTGATGCATTAGTGTGCTCAGTCCAGGATTATTAAAGAGAAAAAGATGACTACAGAGCTGGAAACAATCCAGTCCTGGAGCCAAAGGAGGACTAAATGGGCAACAGGAAAGGGCCTAACCCAACGAAAATGATAATAGAAAAATTCCCAAAGATTAGGGTGTGTGGAGAGGAGAGCGAAGGTCCATCTGCCACAACACACTCGACTGAGGGTGTGCCCACATGGGGGGTATGAAATCCCCTGGTGTACAAAATAGAAGAAAGTAACAATAAGTAAAGTAAAATAAAAAATACTTTATTGAAAAACGTATAGAGACTATATAAAATACATGGGGTCCGGGATAGGGGGTTGGCCCATGGTCCGTGAGGCTATAATAACACAATAGGCGGCAACAAGGCAGATACAGTAAAGAGTTACTATATGGCAATGTTGTAAGCCAATAGGTACCTAGGAGCTTGTATACTCGAATTTGTATGTCATAATAAAGTGTCTGTGGTGTAACTTGTTACAAGAGAATCCTTAGCGAGCCAGGGTGTCTGCACAAGATATAATCAAACTGCTATTGTGGGAATAACACCCAATAAATAAGGTGTAGTTCCCTGGAGTTTGTAGCAAGCCATAAGCCCGTTAGGTAAATAGTAGATAAATCAGGCAGAGAATGCTGACTACACCAGTGAGAATCATGGGATCAAAAGTATAATATATAGGTAAAGAGAAATAGAATCTGAAAGAAATTCCTCTTATATATAAAGATACCCAGATAGCTCAATTCATCTAGATAGTAGTCAGCCCCACAGTTCAAAAGTAGTGGAATGCTTGCAAATGCAGGTAGCAAGAGTAAAAGTGTATTGCTAATTCATAGCAGAATGTTATCAAATCTTTACAAAATTCTGTGTGCCCTGGAATTGTTACTTCAGAAAAGGGATACAGAGTTGCACTAATGTGAGCTGTTATGAGTAAAGCAAAGCAAAAACAAAACCAAAGGTTCCCCGGTAGATAGATCCAGGGGCCGAGATCGACCCCTGCCTCCTAGGTAAAAAAGAACGTCTCCCAACCGACCAGGCTCACCACCCACAAATTCCCAACCCCATGCAGTGTAGCTTTACAATAAAAAATGGAGAAAAGGTAGAGAAGTCCGCCCAAGCCTAAAAGCTAGCGTATAGATATCAAGTGAAAAAAATATATCTAGCTATGCTGAGCTTCTTACTCAAAATATATAGAAAGAGAAGTCCGCCTAAGTTTCAATCAAACGTATAGATGAGAGGTAAAGAGTATCTAACTAGGCTGAGCTTCTAACTCGACGTGCGTTTCGGCGCTGTGTGGCGCCTTTTTCAAGAGCGGTGAGGAGGTCCCGTCGCCGCCAAGGTTTAAAAAGGGCTAGTGCCCGCCCCTCCCGTGACGTCATGGCCAAACGCATGAGGCCGTGTCACGGGAGGGGGAGGAGCCAAGGAGTGCTCGGACCGGCAAATATGCCGGTTAGGAAACAAATGAAGCTTACGTCAGTGTAAAAGATTAGTGCCTCGGTTGGAGCATATGCATCCATATAGTAAATAATTCTTGAGGAGCAGATCCTTGGGAAATAAAGTCTAAAATATAAGTCTCAAGTATAAGGCATCATATATAGAATATAAAGTATAATTACAAAGAAAGCATTATCTGCTTTCTATGATGTCATTCATATTACAAAGAATCAGAGATGCCTGTCATAATTAAAGTAGTAGGAGCTGTATATATGCATATAAGGAAAAACGTTTCTAGAGTATAAATTAAACCAACAGGGATTGGAAATTATATTGAAGACTATACCGGATCTTAATATTATTTGAGCAGTTGAAAGGAACACACACATTAAGACAGACAGGATTACGCATAGTATATGTGGAGATTATAAGAAGGGAGAGAAAGAGAACCCCTCATTCAGGCCATTAGGACTCAAGGTCTTCAGTCGGTAGATCCAGAAACATTCTCTTTGTCTGAGGAATCTGTCATAATCGCCTCGTCTAGGATTCTTTTTTACCAATTCTAAGCCACAAAAGTGTAACCCCTTAGGGTCGCTATTGTGATATTCGCAAAGATGCTTGGAAATAGGGGTTTCAGCTGAATATTTACTGGATCTGATGTGTTCTTGTATACGTTTCTTAAAGGGGCGAAATGTTTTGCCTACATATTTTTTGTTACATTCACACGTAAGTAAATATACAATCCCTGGTGTATTGCAGTTGAAGAAAGAGGTTACGGTAAAAGCCTCTTTCTCCATGCTGTCTTTGACTATTTTGGAGTCTTTTTTCATAAATTTGCATGAAATGCACCTCCCGCATCTATAGGTACCAGTCAAACGGGTCTGGAGCCATGTTGTAGGGATGGGGTTTCGGTTTTGAGATGACTTGGGGCTAAGAGGTCTCGTAAATTTTTACCTCTCCGAGCTGTAATGGAGACATTGGGAGCCAGTACTTCTTGGAGGTGCTGGTCGTTAGTTAGCAGTGGCCAAAAGCGTCTGAGGGAACTTTTGATATTTTCCCATCCTGCATCATAGGTGGCAATTAGGCGTATGTTATTCTTAGGGGTCTCTGATGGTTTAAGGGTATCCCCACTCAGCAAAATGTTACGATCTGAGTCAAGTGCTCTCTGGTATGCACGTTTGAGGCACCTATTAGGATAGCCTTTGGATTTAAAATGACCTCTTAGTTCTTTACCCTTAGTCTTGAATTCATCAATAGTGCTGAAATTACGTCGGACCCTAAGGTATTGACCCGTCGGGATGCCCATTTTGAGCGGTATCGGATGAAAACTATCCCATCTCAAAAGGTTATTAGTTGCCGAGGGTTTGCGATAAAGAGTGGTATGTATTTTATTTTCAGTTGTTATAGAGATCGTTAGATCCAAAAAATTCAGGCTTTTACCCCCAAATTCATTTGTGAATCTGAGGTTTTCATCATTAATATTTAGGATACAGACGAACTCGTTGAACCCTTGTGAATTCCCTAGCCACACTATAAACACGTCATCGATGTAGCGACGCCAAAGAAAAATCAGGGGGAGATATTGAGAGTTTTCTGGATGTTGAAATAGATGCTCCTCCCACCAGCCCAAGTGAAGGTTGGCGTACGATGGGGCACAAGCTGTCCCCATCGCAGTCCCCCTGATTTGATGATAGTATTTATTTTTGAATGTAAAATAGTTGTGTGAAAGAATATATTCGAGAAGCTCCAAACAAAAAGTAGTATGTGCTATGGCTGCCGTACCTCGTTGTTCTAGAAAGTATCGTATATGGCGAATGCCATTAGAGTGGGGAATGGATGAATATAAGGCTTCGATATCCAAGCTACATAATTTAGCCGAGGGAGGTACCTCAAGATTTGCTAGGAGGGCAAGAGCCTGTTTTGTATCCTGAAGGCAAGAAGGAATTTTTTCAACGAATGGTCGTAGAATTTTATCAATATATATACTACCATTCTGTGTCAGGTTTTCTATGCCCGAATCAATGGGGCGGCCAGGGGGTAAAGTCATACTTTTGTGTACTTTGAGCAGGCAGTAGAAGGTTGCTATCTTCGGGTGGCAGTTGAGGATGAATGCATATTCATCCCCTGATAGCAGCCCTCTACTGCGGCCCCTGTCCAAGATCTCCCTATACTTTTTAAAGAAATCATTCGTAGGGTCAGATTTTAGGATTTTATATGTATTCTCGTCTTCCAGCACTTTGAGAACCATTGTAACATAGTCTGTGAAATCCATCATGACTATGTTCCCGCCTTTGTCCACGGGTTTCATGATGATTTCTGTATTATTTCTCAGGGACTTCAACGCCATTTGTTCCCTACTTGACAGATTCATATTAGGGTGAAAATCAAGAGATCTAATGTCTAGTTTATCAATTTCATTTTTCATTGTTTCTAAGAAAAGGTCAATATTACGATAGTTTCCCAAATATGGAGTGAATTTACTTTTAAGTTTTAAATCGGTGTATTTTGAATGGTTAGTTTCATTACTTTCTTCCCATAGGTCCATAAGGGTCATAAGGCATTCGTATTCTCTGTTAGACATGCCGTAAGATTTAGCTTTCTTTTCTTTATTGATCTCATGGAATTTGTGTAGAGCAAGTTTCCGGGCAAACAGATGGAGATCTTTTACCCACATGAATTTATTTAGGGGAGACACTGGTACAAAAGAGAGCCCTTTCTCTAAAAGTGAGAGATGGTCTCTATTCAGGGTCTGTTTTGAAAGATTAATGACTCTTAGGTCCGCTACAGGGCAATTTTCTTGAGTCAAAATCTTCTCCTTTCGGGTCTCCTGCCTCTGTTCCCTTCCCTGTCTCCTGTGGGGTATCTGTTTTTTCGGGTTTGCATGCCGTCCATGTGGCCCATCTCTAAAAAATTCACCCCTTTTTTATGTATTCCTTTAGGATTGGTATATGTAGGGGTTGTTGAAGTCTGTAATTGTTGGTCAATTTGTGATCCACCAGTAATATCATTATCTGTGTTGGAGGACTCGTAGTCTGATGTTAAATAATTGTCAGAATTAGTCCTAACTCTACGGTTAAAATGTTGGTAGACTCTGTTTGTTTGGTAGTCTCTTGAGTCTCTCACAAACTTTTGATGTTTGCGTATCTTAATGTTATTTTGGAATTTATCTAGATTAGTTTTTAATCTAGTTTCGAAGTGAGTGAATTCTGGATTGGACTGATATTGTTGTGCGCTAGCAATCTCTTGTTCAAGATTAAGGTTAACTTCAGAGATTTTAGCTTTTTCAAATTTTATTAAGATCTCCATGAACCGCTTAGAGCATGTTCCGGCTGCAGATTCCCATTCTTGCATTAATTCAGTATTGTCTGTATATGAAGATGGTAAATTACGAACCCTCAGGCCCCGCGGAATCATCTCCTTCTTAATATAATTTTCAAGAGATGAGACCTCCCAACTAGCAAATCTTGAGGTACTTCCCTCGGCTAAATTATGTAGCTTGGATATCGAAGCCTTATATTCATCCATTCCCCACTCTAATGGCATTCGCCATATACGATACTTTCTAGAACAACGACGTACGGCAGCCATAGCACATACTACTTTTTGTTTGGAGCTTCTCGAATATATTCTTTCACACAACTATTTTACATTCAAAAATAAATACTATCATCAAATCAGGGGGACTGCGATGGAACAGCTTGTGCCCCATCGTACGCCAACCTCCACTTGGGCTGGTGGGAGGAGCATCTATTTCAACATCCAGAAGTCTCTCAATATCTCCCCCTGATTTTTCTTTGGCGTCGCTACATCGATGACGTGTTTATAGTGTGGCTAGGGATTTCAAAGGGTTCAACGAGTTCGTCTGTATCCTAAATATTAATGACGAAAACCTCAGATTCACAAATGAATTTGGGGGTAAAAGCCTGAATTTTTTTGATCTTACGATCTCTATAACAACTGAAAATAAAATACATACCACTCTTTATCGCAAACCCTCGGCAACTAATAACCTTTTGAGATGGGATAGTTTTCATCCGATACCGCTCAAAATGGGCATCCCGACGGGTCAATACCTTAGGGTCCGACGTAATTTCAGCACTATTGATGAATTCAAGACTAAGGGTAAAGAACTAAGAGGTCATTTTAAATCCAAAGGCTATCCTAATAGGTGCCTCAAACGTGCATACCAGAGAGCACTTAACTCAGATCGTAACATTTTGCTGAGTGGGGATACCCTTAAACCATCAGAGACCCCTAAGAATAACATACGCCTAATTGCCACCTATGATGCAGGATGGGAAAATATCAAAAGTTCCCTCAGACGCTTTTGGCCACTGCTAACTAACGACCAGCACCTCCAAGAAGTACTGGCTCCCAATGTCTCCATTACAGCTCGGAGAGGTAAAAATTTACGAGACCTCTTAGCCCCAAGTCATCTCAAAACCGAAACCCCATCCCGTACAACATGGCTCCAGACCCGTTTGACTGGTACCTATAGATGCGGGAGGTGCATTTCATGCAAATTTATGAAAAAAGACTCCAAAATAGTCAAAGACAGCATGGAGAAAGAGGCTTTTACCGTAACCTCTTTCTTCAACTGCAATACACCAGGGATTGTATATTTACTTACGTGTGAATGTAACAAAAAATATGTAGGCAAAACATTTCGCCCCTTTAAGAAACGTATACAAGAACACATCAGATCCAGTAAATATTCAGCTGAAACCCCTATTTCCAGGCATCTTTGCGAATATCACAATAGCGACCCTAAGGGGTTACGCTTTTGTGGCTTAGAATTGGTAAAAAAGAATCCTAGACGAGGCGATTATGACAGATTCCTCAGACAAAGAGAATGTTTCTGGATCTACCGACTGAAGACCTTGAGTCCTAATGGCCTGAATGAGGGGTTCTCTTTCTCTCCCTTCTTATAATCTCCACATATACTATGCGTAATCCTGTCTGTCTTAATGTGTGTGTTCCTTTCAACTGCTCAAATAATATTAAGATCCGGTATAGTCTTCAATATAATTTCCAATCCCTGTTGGTTTAATTTATACTCTAGAAACGTTTTTCCTTATATGCATATATACAGCTCCTACTACTTTAATTATGACAGGCATCTCTGATTCTTTGTAATATGAATGACATCATAGAAAGCAGATAATGCTTTCTTTGTAATTATACTTTATATTCTATATATGATGCCTTATACTTGAGACTTATATTTTAGACTTTATTTCCCAAGGATCTGCTCCTCAAGAATTATTTACTATATGGATGCAGAGGCTCCAACCGAGGCACTAATCTTTTACACTGACGTAAGCTTCATTTGTTTCCTAACCGGCATATTTGCCGGTCCGAGCACTCCTTGGCTCCTCCCCCTCCCGTGACACGGCCTCATGCGTTTGGCCATGACGTCACGGGAGGGGCGGGCACTAGCCCTTTTTAAACCTTGGCGGCGACGGGACCTCCTCACCGCTCTTGAAAAAGGCGCCACACAGCGCCGAAACGCACGTCGAGTTAGAAGCTCAGCCTAGTTAGATACTCTTTACCTCTCATCTATACGTTTGATTGAAACTTAGGCGGACTTCTCTTTCTATATATTTTGAGTAAGAAGCTCAGCATAGCTAGATATATTTTTTTCACTTGATATCTATACGCTAGCTTTTAGGCTTGGGCGGACTTCTCTACCTTTTCTCCATTTTTTATTGTAAAGCTACACTGCATGGGGTTGGGAATTTGTGGGTGGTGAGCCTGGTCGGTTGGGAGACGTTCTTTTTTACCTAGGAGGCAGGGGTCGATCTCGGCCCCTGGATCTATCTACCGGGGAACCTTTGGTTTTGTTTTTGCTTTGCTTTACTCATAACAGCTCACATTAGTGCAACTCTGTATCCCTTTTCTGAAGTAACAATTCCAGGGCACACAGAATTTTGTAAAGATTTGATAACATTCTGCTATGAATTAGCAATACACTTTTACTCTTGCTACCTTGTCTGCATTTGCAAGCATTCCACTACTTTTGAACTGTGGGGCTGACTACTATCTAGATGAATTGAGCTATCTGGGTATCTTTATATATAAGAGGAATTTCTTTCAGATTCTATTTCTCTTTACCTATATAGTATACTTTTGATCCCATGATTCTCACTAGTGTAGTCAGCATTCTCTGCCTGATTTATCTACTATTTACCTAACGGGCTTATGGCTTGCTACAAACTCCAGGGAACTACACCTTATTTATTGGGTGTTATTCCCACAATAGCAGTTTGATTATATCTTGTGCAGACACCCTGGCTCGCTAAGGATTCTCTTGTAACAAGTTACACCACAGACACTTTATTATGACATACAAATTCGAGTATACAAGCTCCTAGGTACCTATTGGCTTACAACATTGCCATATAGTAACTCTTTACTGTATCTGCCTTGTTGCCGCCTATTGTGTTATTATAGCCTCACGGACCATGGGCCAACCCCCTATCCCGGACCCCATGTATTTTATATAGTCTCTATACGTTTTTCAATAAAGTATTTTTTATTTTACTTTACTTATTGTTACTTTCTTCTATTTTGTACACCAGGGGATTTCATACCCCCCATGTGGGCACACCCTCAGTCGAGTGTGTTGTGGCAAATGGACCTTCGCTCTCCTCTCCACACACCCTAATCTTTGGGAATTTTTCTATTATCAGTCCAGGATTAGTTCGTGAAACTGTGGTGTCCTGGATGGCTAGTGGTGGTGAGCCGTAGGGAGTGCCTGAGAGAATACCTGGAACTGAGAGCGAGAAAGAGCATCAGCTGCAGTGTTGTGGATACCCGGAATGTGAAAACAAACTAAGTGAAACTGACCGGTTGCTGCTAGCCAGGTCAGCTTGCGAATCAGCCGCATGATGGTCAGGGATGATGAGCGCCCCTTGTTCATGATTTCGCAAGCTGCCGAGTTGTCAGAGTAGCATTTTACTGCCTTGCCGGACCAGAGATGACCCCAGGTGTATGCGGCCGCCACAATGGGATAAATTTCAAATAGGGCTGAGGTCTCCCTGAATCCTGGCAAGGCATCCATCTCAGCGGGCCAGTGACCCCTAAACCAGTGGTCCCCAAAGATGGCTGCGAAACCAGTGGTGGCTGCAGCATCTGTGTGAATGATGGGTGAGGAAGTGGAGAGAGAGGGGATAAACATGGAGATACCGTTCCACTCTGCCAAAAACTTCCCCCACATAGCTAAGTCAGCCTTGGTGTGGGGGTCCAATGAAACTGGGCAAGAGTCCGGTACCCCGTGGAGAAGGCAAAGAAGCCTGGATATAAAAGACCTTCCCTGCGGGATGATGCGCATGGCGAAGTTCAGGGATCCCAGAAGGGACTGGAGTTCCTTCCTGGTGCAAACATCATTCCGCAGGAACATGTCTATCTCCCCTCTCAAGCGGGACAGTTTGTCATGGGGAAGGCTAGCTCTGAGGGTAACGGAATCTAGCTCTATCCCCAAAAAGGTTAAATTTAGTTGTGGGACCAATTGTTTTAGGTGGGGACAAAGGTACTCCAAGTATGGAAAAAAAGTTCTGTAGTGCGGCTGATAGCGGTGGGTGTTTGTGCCCCTGGCTCTATCAGTAGGAAGTCGTCTAGGTAGTGAATAACGGAGTGACACCTGAGGACGTTCAGAAGCAGCCAGCATAGTGTCTCAGCGAAGATATCGAAAAGTTTGGGGCTGCTTTGAGAACGGAAAGTGAGTCGCGTGGAGAAGTAGTACTTTCCTCGCCATTTAACACCGTGCAAGTGCCAGAGTGAGGGGTGCATGTGATGTCTGTTTTGCTGAGCCAGGGGCGATTACCAGAAGGGATGATGGCCTGTATAGCGTCGTCAATAGTTACGTACTGGAGTGAGAATTCGTCTGCTGGAATGAGTGCGTTTATGCTGGGAACAAAAGAGGAGTGCGGTGCCGATAAATCGATAATTAGACTTTTTTATTTGAATATTTGTGAACTGCTACTACTCTTGTAGCAGATTAACTACTCTCAGATGTAATCTCGGATTGTCCCTTTCCAACTGTAAAGGGACATCCTGATCGATCATCAGGACTGTCCACCCACATATCCAGACAATCAGATGAGTCTTATAGATAAACAAATAAATATTAAACTATAAGGAGGGATCCACTAGATTAGTAGGCAAATCCACTTTAAACATAAATCCTTCAGACATACAAATAAATGGATTTGGGTATTATAACACTTTAAAAACAGTATTACTTTCCAGTTTTCATCCTAAATAAATATTTAAACAAAAGAAAAAAAGAGAGGAACCGTGCCCCAAAGAGTAATATAAGAAGTAGTGATGTCCCGAACTGTTCGCGAACGGTTCGCCACGGACTCCAGTCAGCAGACACATTCCAGCCAATCAGCAGCAGACCCTCCCTCCCAGACCCTCCCAGACCCTCCCACCTCCTGGACAGCATCCATTTTGAAGCTGCATTCTTAGTGAGCTGTCCAGGAGGTAACTGAGAACAAGAGGCATAATAACAATATTAAAACAGTTACAAAGCTGGACTAAGTTGCCCATAGACTCAGCATGCTTACCTTCATCTACTTCTAGTTTAACCTATTGGCAATTTACATGTCTTTATTACCTCACTGCTCACATATTAGCTTACTGCGAATAAGCGTGTTCCTTTTTCTTTAACAACAACAAAAGTGCAGCAACTCTAAACCCCTTGTTTTTTGATCGGTATCAAGACTTATTTGTTTTAAATAATATCCTTATGCATAATATTATTCCTATATACGAATGCATGCTGTAGGTTCACTTCTTTGACTATGCAGGCATATTAAAGGTTAATATTTCATTACGGGACGTTGTCACTGCCCTCTGCAGGAAGGATTTGAACCAGTACCCAATCAATGCAGAGGGCAGGATATTTAAACGTCCGATATTCTTACAAAATATTAATATGAATACCACACTCAATATAGTAAAATAATCAAACGATAGTGAAAGCAACTGGAGAATTTGTGGAGAATCTGTAATGGATGAAAAGGTGACTGTATATCAATCGGTGAGCTTTGAAACCTGCTGAATTCCTGCTGTGATGCAGGCTGTAATACAGACTCGGCCGGGGTATCAGTGCTGTCCTCATATATCCCCCTGAAGACCGTCAATTCTATTCCTCAAATCGGAGATAGCCTCAGTATGTGTGCCGTCACAGTATATGGGCTGCGCGCTCGGGACATCCACGTCCCTTCGAAGGCCCCTGCAGGAATTCAGCAGGTTTCAAAGCTCACCGAGTGATATACAGTCACCTTTTCATCCATTACAGATTCTCCACAAATTCTCCAGTTGCTTCTAAGGCTACAATCCATTTAGATACTACAGTGGGTGAGATCCACCTATTTATTACTTAAGTGCACTATTTTTTGGACTATTGTACATAAGGACATATATTATCTTTTTGATTTTCTTCATTTTTAAAATTTTTGAATTTTAAATTTTTTAGTTTATTTTTTATTTTTTCTTAATTTTTTTTCTTATTTTTTTCTTATTATTTTTTTCTTCTTTTTTCTTTTTTCTATGTACATAGATTACAACAGATCCAACCATTATCCATATGGATATGTTTTCCTTAGACCATTAAACAGGAATATTATTAGCTGTGTACAGATACTTATTATGAATTTATATAATACACATGGAGGTCATTCTGTAAATAGCTATTGAATATATGATGTAATATATTCTTTTGATTAAATTATAATCTCTTACATAAAGCTAAATACCTATGAATTTAAGAATTAGAGCATAATAAATTAAATTATATTACCTTTCACTATCGTTTGATTATTTTACTATATTGAGTGCGGTATTCATATAAATTTTTTGTATGATGTTTATGAGGCTTTTTAGGGTTAACCTCGAATACCTGCACCACCAATGTGATTGATTGCCAGCACATATTATCTTTTTGTCCGATATTCTTAGTACGTGTTCCCCCTGGAAGAGCCAGTACTTGGCGAATCGCGCGTTGGGAATCATTGGTAGAGGTATTGGCAATTATATTAGAGATATTATACTGATAGCTCCATCAGATTAGACCAGCCACCTAACCATTATATTTACTTTGTTTAATTTTATTTTTTATTTATTTTTCTCTGTCTTATTTTTAGCTATGTGTCGCTGAGGGTGTTTGAAAGCAGGACTTTCCTTTTTTTCTATTTGGAAGTCCCTCAAGGTGGATGTGGGAGGAAGTTTGAGCCTTAGATTTTTGTTAAGGGGTGCCCTTGAAGGCACGATAGGGCACTAGCTGGTTAGGACTGGTGGACTCGTACCTGGCTCTCCTATTCCCACTATTCCGTCAGAGACTAATACAGTATAGACAATTATAATAATAATTTTTTGCACATTCCTGTTTTGGGTATTTTAAATAATCTATTAAAAGTGACGTTTTAAACTTCTACTATGTGTTGCTCTCCCTCTTCCTTCAGAGGGGATACTTGAGAAGTGTGGACAATTTATCTTCTCCTAGTGTCCCCTCTAGTTCTCTTATTATTTCTGAATTTATGTCTCCTTGTTCCAAGTAGGGATAGTAAGTGACAGAATAGGATCATGCTTTCATGAGAAAAATCATAGCAAAAGTTTAGCAATAACAATGTCTAATGTTCTATATGGGATATCCATTTCTCACATAATTCGTTTTGGAGATTCTGTAGTGGGAACAAACCATGTGTCATTTACTACATGTCCTATAGTTAGAATCGAAAATACTATTTTCCTATCAGTGACTCAAAAAAACCGTATAAGAATATAAAGTATATAAATGCATATGAACCTTTAAGGTTTCCATATAGTCTTGTTTATGTCCTAACCATTCAGTGAGCTAAGTATTAAAATATCTTTATTCCATTCTAATTTCACTTGAAGGAAATATCGATCCTATATAGATTGTATCAAGACTTTAGCATTAGCATGTATTTCTATTTGCATAGTCATGCAGGGTAAAGCAAAACATGTCTGTTTATTAATTTCCATTAAAGCATTTATAATTTTGTTAGTAATTCATTTAATGTACTTCTTTTATCTTCAGGGGTGGACAATCTGCGGCCCTCCAGATGTTTTGGACTACATCTCCCATAATGCTCTTTGGGCCATAATGCTAGCTAAGCATCAAGGGAGATGTAGTCCAAAACATCTGGAGGACCGCAGATTGCCCACCCCGCTCTAGTTTAATATATTTTATTCAGATATACTATGTTTCTGATTAACTATCTATTCATATCCTTTACATATTTTGTGTAATTACCTATTTGTGCTCCTGTATCCTATTAGGAGACATTTATCTGATATGTTAAGACAGTCATTGTAAATTGTACATTAATTAACATGGTTCTACCCTTATTAGGCAACACTTGAACTAATCCTGGTTTATAATTAAGACTCACACACATATAGGTGGTGTGTTTCAAAGTCCAGGTTTCCAGGCAGCAATTGTCTTCCTCATCCAGAGACAGATTGAGAGTGACAGAATAATAACAACCCCTCTTTATGCAATGAACTTGCATCAAATTATTTACTGACTTGAAGCAGTTCATAACATGAATACATCACTCCAACAAATCAAACATAAATGAAGCAGTTTTTCCATCTTCTTTTGAGCCTGTGTTATCCTGAACCATTCTAACTCCTCTCTCTAAACCAATCAAGTGCTTTTAATTTTGTGGGGGGAAATGGGACACATGTAGGATCTGAGGGGAGTGAGAAATATGGAGGGGTGTGAGGGGAAAGAGTCAGGCTGGAGGGGAAATGATTCATGCTGGATGGGAAATTAGATACACTGAGGGGAATGTGACACTGAAATAGAATAGAAGCAGTCTTCTCTATGAGAAGTCTCTGATTGGACAATTCTTTGTGAAGTTACTTCTGATGAAAAAGGGGAGGGCTTACAAAGGCTGCAGTCATAAGAACTGCAACTTTTCCAAGCTCTTTTAGACTATACCCCCACTGAATACACACATAAAAATATGCATGCATGTATTCATTGAGAGTATATCTACTAAATTGTGTTCTTTTGTTTTCCCAAGTGTAGAGTAGACCTTGAAAAGTCAAATGAACTAGACACTAAGAGATGCCTATGATTATTTTCAGAGCAAACTTCAGTTTTGTAATACATTTGCTTCTTTTGTGTGTTTTTCAGGTTGATTGAAATAAGTCTTATGTATATTTCTTCTTGGGTAAAAGGCTCGCCAGGTTGATATACGTCTATATTAACCAAAAATATGAATACGCAATCTGCCTTACGGTTTGTTCAGGTTTATTCTTACAGTTACTGATACACAATAAAACAAAAAAGGATGTTACAGGATAATGGATGTTCAACAGCAGATGTTAAATGATGGACTCCTGAAAGGAGAGTTAGTCTACAAAGTTAGAGAAGAAGAAGAACCTTGTGCAGCAAGCAACAGCAAGACATCGTAGTCCTTTGTCCACTATTCTATATAGATAAGACCTTAATGACGTCAGTATATAACCCGAGCCATATAAGGACAAGACCCCCAATCCACATTCCAGACTTCTCAGACAAAGAAAGACTTGTGACTGTGATACCATCTGTTGTCATACATAATCAATAGAAACATAAAATATGCAATATTTTACAAGCTTCATTCTCAAAATCTGTGATCTAACCCAAACAACTTGTGCTAACCCTTTAAGGTGCTCCATAAATTCAAATCATGTATTACCCATACATATACTTTATATAAAATTAAATTCATCATATATATTATTAAATTGTCATTGTTATGGATAACTTTGTAAATTTTCACTAAGTGGGGTAATACACTTTTTCATCAGTTGTGATATTCCAACTAACAGTAGGTAACACTGCTATTGAAATCTACACTCAAAGGGTTATCCATAGACATGCTATCAACTTGAAAACAACCATTGTCTTGGTTTACTGATCGGTTTATGTACACTATGGGGTTGTTACCTGGGTTGTTGGCATTGGGTTGGGTGGGGGAGATCCCTTGCCTGAGAGATGCATGTTCTGAGTGGAAAATAATGTCAGTTGAATCCCTTTTACAGTACTACTGACTTTTCTTGACTGTTTGTGTTTTTCAGTTTCAGCACTACCATTAGCCCTTAACTCTGACAGGCCACAAACAGGTATCAAGCAATTGTGTCTGTTGGGTGAGCATCTCAATAGGGCCATCTACTCCTTGTATAGGCTTCCCCTGAATGCAGTTCTGTCAGGAAACCTACCACTCTAATTGCCACTATTGCCATTGTAGAGCCTGTGGTGAGAAGATTACGGAGGGTTGTTTAAGCTAGTGTATTGCACAGCGCTTGTGGATAAGACAAGTGCTGCCTTTCAGTGTTAATAATTCCTAGAAAGCAGAATGTATTATTATCAACATCCTCCCAGGCACTAGTCATCCAAGAGGTAGAACGTAGCCACTGTCTGTCTCTGAAAATAATGCCATGGAGGACTATGTCTCCGTGCCAATGGGCTTAACTATTAATCACCCCACCTTTGGGAGCTGGATTATATTTAATTTAAAAGAATGGTCGGAAATTGAGGCTTTGCATTGATTATCGTGGATGCAATAATATCACCATTAAAAATGCCAATTCGCCTCATAACCGAGCTTTTTGACAGGATCAAGGGCTCAAAGATCTTCACTAAACTGGGATCTCAGCGGAGCATACAACCTAGTTAGAATCAAACAGGGCCATGAACGATAGACGGCATTTAAAAGTTGTAGTGTGCACTACAAATATACAGTCATACCCTTCAGGCTGTACAATGCCCCTGCCATCTTCCACGAATACATTAGCAATGTCCTCAGAGAATTCTTACAACCTTTTATCATCGTGTATCTGGATGATATTCTAATTTTTTTCCAGATCTCAAGACTCCTCATAATCAGGTATGACAAGTTCTCTCCAGGTTGTTGAATGATCTCTATTGTTGTCACGGGGTTGTTACCGAACTTATATGAAATGGTGAATTCCACAAATATAGGTATGACATAGATATATTATCGGGCCTTAGAGTGTCCAGACTTATTATTAACGATAGAGACAAAGTCGGAAATAGCCAAGGTTAGGATAATAGAAATATGGATATATGAAAATATTAAGCCTGGTCAGGATTCTAAAAATACGCAAAGTCAAATACAAGCCTAGGTCAATGTCAGAATATCAAGAGAAATCAACTATAAGCATTACACATGGGAGAAACCATGATAGGGCATTGAATAAGGGCCCAAATACACTTTATATAGGGTTACACTTATTCTGATTGGTCCATATCATTTATGCAACTCCAAAAAGTAATGGATCACATAGATGATGTGCTCACTTTAATGGTGGGTGTGATATCACATATTTGAACTACTTAAGAACTCGACAAATGGACAAATAAAAACCAGGAGAAGGATTGGTTTGCCAGACTGGTCGCTTCCCAAGGCCTTAAAGCTATCCAACGTTTCAGTGGGTTTGTGAATTACTATAGGAGATTTAATCGCAATTTGTTCTCTATAATTTCCCCCATTCCAGCCTTGACCAGGAATGAAGATGACACTTTCAATTGGTCCACATCTGCCCTCCAAACAGCTGTCCACTGTAAACCTGGTAAATCATTTTGGAGGTAGACACCTCAGAGACTGGTGTAGTGGCAGTTCTCTCCTAGGGAGTCTCCCTGGATACCCTTCTCCATCCCTGTGACTTTTTCTCCAAGACATTGAGCCTAGCAGAACGCGACTTGGAAAAAGTGGAGACACCTGCTTGAAGGTACAGCCTCTCTCATACTGATCCTCACCCTCCACAAGAACCTAATCCACATTAGTGAAGCTAAAAGGCTGACACCTCATCAAGTAAGGTGGTCTCTACTCCTATCCTGGTTCAATTTCGTGATCACCTGCAGGTCTGGAACCAGAAATGGAAAGTCAGATGCTCTTTCCAGACAAGTTGTCCTCAAAAAAGACATAGAAACCCCTCTGCCCATTTAATGATTTTAAATAATATTTTATGCCATAAATAAAGCATAAGAAGGTTAATGCTTTAGAGGAACCACTAGGGGCAATTCATATCCAATTAATTTCCTTTGTATGGTTTCCTTGTGCTATGTGCTTCTGTCAGTGACATCACAGGTCAGCCTACTCTATGGAAGTTACTTCCCAGAAATCATCCCTCTGTAAAAACAGATGTAATAGAAATTCAGCCTCTCTTATGGACTTGGCAGAATGTAGAATACCAACAACTGACTCCTTTAGCTCCAGCCAAGGGTTGGGGCCTTTGTTAATATTACATTTTGTGTATTTTCTATCCTCATTCAACCATAACTTAGTTGTAACTTATTGCTCAATTATTACATATATTAAAATATTAATATTCATATTTATACCATGCCACAGCAGCACATTCTACCCCAGCTGAATTATGGACACATCCTCCTTTGTAATTTCTAGCTCCCTCGAGGAAAGTGTTCTTGTTGCCTAAAGTAACAAGCCCCTGAAAATGACACCTGGTAAACTATTTACACCTACTCCCCCTAGAATTGCTTGAAGTTTGTCATGCCTCTAAGGTAGCTGGTCATGTGGGTATTGTTAAGACCACCCTTTTGGTTCAGAGGGAGTTCTGCTGTCCAGAGTTAACTAGGGATATTAAATAATTTGTATCCCCTTGTTCAACCCACATTGTCTGAAAATGTGCCTCACACATTATCCTGTGGCTTTGTCTCTCCTCTACTCTTACCCGATCATTCTTGGTCCCACCTTTCCATTGACTTTATTGTACACATGGCACCATCCAAAGGCTACACTATAGCTGTCAACAGTTCCAAAATTGAGCACTTTATTTCACTTACCAAGTTACCATCTGCTGCCAAGCTTGCCAAGGTTTTTGCCAAAGAGATAATTAAACTCCACGGTTGCCCTCTGACATTGTCTCTGCCAGAGGAAGCGAGTTCATCTCTCAGTTTTGGAGGAACTTTTGTGACAAGATAGGATTTTCCTATGCCTATCATCCCTAGACCAATTGTGCTTCCAAGACATCTAGCCAGTCATTAGAGCAGTGCCTCTGATGTTTTGTCTCAGAATTCAAGGACAACTGGCCCAACCTTCTGCTCTCGGCTACATTTGCTAGGGACAATGCCTTGGGTACAATCCTTTCTCAGTGAATCACAGTTTTCACCCTACAGTTCTTCCTGCAGGAAGATATGTACCTGGAATCATTGCTTTGGACAATTACATGGCTGAACTTTGGTCCCTTTGAGCATTAGTTAAGGACACCCTGGGCGATTCAGTACTGCTCCAAAAGAAACATGCTGACTTCTTTACAGATTGGAGACAGAGCCTGGTTGTCCACTCGGAACAGTAAGCTTCATGTTGCCACTCCCAAAATGGCTTCCAGTTATATTGACTCATACCCCATCATCAGGAGAGTCGACCCAGTGGACTATACCTATGCCCTCACTAAGAACCACTGCATTTTTTTTATAGTTTGCTCCTTAAACCCTTGGTTTACAATAAGCTTACCACCTCTGTGCTAACTCCTGTTCTGGTCCTTGTCAATAACCATAAGGAATAACCAGGAGTTAAAATCTCATATTCCCACGGTACATTATTCATTGGTTCCTGGACTCCAGTGTAGCATGTCCATGCCTTCCCTCATGGTTTCACAAAGTAGTTGTTCCTTTAAGGGGGCTAATGTAAGGAAACCTACCATTCTCAGACTGGTTCTGGTGGGTCTCCCACTTTCTGCCTCTACACTTTGCTCACTAGGCCACCGTGGAACCTGCTCTCCTGGAAAGATTCTGGAGGGATGCTAATTAACATTGATAACATGTGCTTCCTTTCAGTGTTAATCACTCCTTGGAAGCAGAATCAATTAGGCATGACCACCTTATTTAAAGAGAGCACTCTAGGTTATTTCATGGTTGCAGAGTCCCACAACTGCTCTCGAGCCCTCTTGTACTAATCCCAGCCTGTTTCCTTTCCTGCCTGCCTTGTGTTCCTTTTCAAACATACACAGGGAACTGCACTCAATCCCAGCAACTAAAACCAGGACCTAGCACCAGGTTCCAATGCCAATAGCATATAGCACATAGATGGTTCATGCACTCCAGGTTCCGAAAAGGTAAATTTATTAAAATCCACAGCAATGTTTCAACCTTGACAAAGACCGCAAGGTCGAAATGT
Organism: Pelobates cultripes; assembly: GCA_933207985.1. Lineage (NCBI taxonomy): Eukaryota > Metazoa > Chordata > Amphibia > Anura > Pelobatidae > Pelobates > Pelobates cultripes. Next base: position 24,360 of record CAKOES020000273.1, read on the forward strand.
TGCTGTGGGTTCTAATAAATTTGCCTTTTCTGAACCTGGAGTGCCTGAACCATCCTTGTACTATATGCCTCGTGTTCCTGTCTTATGGCTTGTTTGACTATGGCCTGTCCACTTGTCCTTGTATAATTTAATGACAATATTATTTTCCGTGCTCCTGACCCTCGCTTGTCCAATGCCTTTGTTTTAGTATTCCTGTTACATGTCTGTCTGTTACCATTTTTTGTATTTATTTCGTATTTGTTCCGCTCCTGTTATTTCATAGATCTACCTTTTTGTTAGCTCACCCACTCTAAGGTCTGGTAATAGGCATATCCCTTTGTCTTTGCTGAGGATGCTCTAGCCAAGCATGACCAGTACCTCTGCAGTTTAGACTCTTGGGTTGAAGACCTTGGGAGGACGTTTTTGGACAAACTGTTGTAAATCATGTGTTTGTTGGCACACAAGTCCTCTTTGGATTTAAAGATCCAAAAAATTCATTATAAACTACAGACAAGGTAGTCCCTGTGGACACCTTCCCTTTTGAACTTTCCCCATTTTAGCCAAACTCACCATGCTTCACCTTGGTTTTGTACTTTCACACTACTGAACACCGACCACTCCCTGGCTCATTAACTTTAAAGAAGTGATTACCCCAAGTGCTCTCTCTCGGTGGCCGCCATTCATATAACCGAACACATGTGCTCTAGTAAATGGTCACCATTTTGTCTCCCAAATTTAGGCAGCGGTACCTGGTAGTCAAATGCATGAAGCTGTGTTTGGATACTCTACCTCGCGGTCCCTGGGAAAACTGAACTGCTGCTTGCTCCTCTCACAGACAAGTCAGGAGAGCGCTATTGTGGGGAAGGAAACAAACACTACCGAATGGGGGGAAGATTTGCTCCCTAAGAGCCAGGGGAGCCTTCATTTATGTTCACACAGAAACTCCCAAAATTTGACTGGTCGATACCTCTTTCCTCCTGGAACTATTTTGAACATCTATGTGGGCGCTAGGCTGAACTTTCCCCGATGGCGATTCACCTACACTGGATGCATTTGAGCGCTATATAGACAACTTGGGTGATCCGGGCTATTCGGGGATATAGTTCTTGTGAGGGTTCTTATCTGTTTTATATGTGTTTTGGGGTATTTTTCGTGTTGTACCTCGAGTGCGTGGGAGATAATTAGTTTAATTAAAAGCAAACTTATCTCCCTGTTATGGACATGAAAAATGACTAACATTTTAAAAATATTTGTGCTTTTACGCCCATAACTCACACAGTTATTAGTTAACCATTTAACTGATATTCCCTGCATAAATGCAAGTTTTAAGCACTGAAAATGTTCATTAAACCAGTTTAGAGTCAGGAGGCAGGTTGACTGGTAGGGAATAGCTTGGAAGGAGGGACATTTTACTATAGTTATTGTGAAGCTGTTTTGTGGAGTTTTCACAGTTGGTTTTGGGAGTTCATTGGGGATAGCAGCGATGTAGCAGTACAGGGGAACAGGCAGCCTTACTAATTTTTTTTTAGAAGGCTGCAAGAATGCGCTCTAGGCCTATTTTTTTTTTATCCTGGGGCATGAAGTTTGATCTATCCAGAGCAGCAGAAACCTTGATCTCCATTTCATCTGGGACATTAAGTATAAAAATGTATCATTTTGTTATAGCTTTTATACTTGTGTTTAGATTAAATTGCTTGGATAACCTTTGATATGTTTTAACTGCAATTGTGGGAAAAATGTGATTAGTAATGCAAAGGATAATTGTCTACTTAGTTTTACAAGTCTTTAACTAGAACATGTTTATTAATATTTGTTATATTTTCTTTAACATCTTTTTATTAACCCCTTAAGGACCAAACTTCTGGAATAAAAGGGCATCATGACATGTCACACGTCATGTGTCCTTAAGGGGTTAAACATTATCTTTTGGTCTTTAGCTTCTAGGATATAACTCTGCCAAAATACCTTATGCAACTAATAATCTAAATTTATAGCTGTACACAATTAAAGGGTTGGGTTTGAATGCTTGGAAATATACACTGCTCACAAAATTAAAGGGAACACTTAAACAATACAATGTAACTCCAAGTCAATCACACTTCTGTGAAATCAAACTGTCCACTTAGGAAGCAACACTGAGTGACAATCAATTTCACATGCTGTTGTGCAAATGGGATATTCAACAGGTGGAAATTATAGGCAAGACACCCTCAATAAAGGAGTGGTTCTGCAGGTGGTGACCACAGACCACTTCTCAGTTCCCATGCTTTCTGGCTGATGTTTTGGTCACTTTTGAATGCTGGCGGTGCTTTCACTCTATTGGTAGCATGAGACGGAGTCTACAACCCACACAAGAGGCTCAGGTAGTGCAGCTCATCCAGGATGGCACATCAATGCGAACTGTTGCAAGAAGGTTTGCTGTGTCTGTCAGCGTAGTGTCCAGAGCATGGAGGCGCTACCAGGAGACAGACCAGTACATCAGGAGATGTGGAGGAGGCCGTAGGAGGGCAACAACCCAGCAGCAGGACCGCTACCTCTGCCTTTGTGCAAGGAGGAACAGGAGGAGCATTGCCAGAGCCCTGCAAAATGACCTCCAGCAGGCCACAAAAGTGTCTGCTCAAACGGTCAGATACAGACTCCATTAGGGTGGTATAAGGGGCCCAACGTCCACAGGTGGGGGTTGTGCTTACAATCCAACACTGTGTAGGATGTTTGGCATTTGCCAGAGAACACCTAGATTGGCAAATTCGCGACTGGCGCCCTGTGCTCTTCACAGATGAAAGCAGGTTCACACTGAGCACATGTGACAGACGTCTGGAGATGCCGTGGAGAAGGTTCTGCTGCCTGCAACATCCTCCAGCATGACTGGTTTGGCAGTGGGTCAGTAATGGTGTGGGGTGGCATTTCTCTGGGGGGCCGCACAGCCCACCATGTGCTCGCCAGAGAGCCTGACTGCCATTAGGTACCGAGATGAGATCCTGAGACCCCTTGTGAGACTATATGCTGATGCGGTTGGCCCTGGGTTCCTCCTAATGCAAGACAATGCTAGACCTCATGTGGCTGGAGTGTGTCAGCAGTTCCTGCAAGACGAAGGCATTGATGCTATGGACTGGCCCGCCCGTTCCCCAGACCTGAATCCAATTGAGCACATCTGGGACATCATGTCTCGCTCCATCCACCAACGTCACGTTGCACCACATACTGTCCAGGAGATGGCAGATGCTTTAGTCCAGGTCTGGGAGGAGATACCTCAGGAGACCATCCACCACCTCATCAGGAGCATGCACAGGTGTTGTAGGGAGGTCTTAGAGGCACATGGAAGCCACACACACACTACTCATTTTGACTTGTTTTAAGGACATTACATCAAAGTTGGATCAGCCTGTAGTGTGTTTTTCCACTTTAATTTTGAGTGTGACTCCAAATCCAGACCTCCATGGGTTGAAAAATTTGATTTCCATTTTTTTTATTTTTGTGTGATTTTTTTGTCAGCACATTCAACTATATAAAGAACAAAGTATTTCAGAAGAATATTTAATTCATTCAGATCTAGGATGTGTTATGTTTGTGTTCCCTTTATTTTTTTGAGCAGTGCATGTGGGCTTCCATTAAAGGAACACTATAGTCACCTAAATTACTATTAGAGAAAATTTATGACAAACTTACCGTAATTTTCTTTTCCTGGCTATTTCTCATGGCAGCATCACTTATGGGGTAGCTCCTCCCTTAGCAGTCACAGGACAGGAATAATTAGATTAATTAATCAGACTGATAGTTATAAGGAGTCCCTCCTCCCCCTACACCTCAGTCCAATTATAAAGCTGAAATAAAGAATGGGCGGGAACCCTGATGCTGCCATGAGAAATAGCCAGGAAAAGAAAATTACAGTAAGTTTGTCATAAATTTTCTCTATTCCTGGCTAATCATGGCAGCATCACTTATGGGTAATACCCAAGCTTCACAGAAAAATAGGGTGGGAATAATAATCCAAGAAATTACACAAAACTGAAACTCATGCAGCAAAGAAAAGTTTAATATCAACGGGATAAAGAGACCGTAGACAGGACACTCTTTCCAAAGGAGGTGGAAGGAGACTCCACATCAAGTTTGTAGTGCTTCATGAATGTCATCGGAGAAGACCAGGTGGCTGCTCTGCAAATATCATCGTATGGAACCTCTGCCCAGCTAGCCCATGAAGTTGATAATGCTCTAGTAGAATGAGTTCTTATCTCCCGAGGTGGTGATATACCTTTAGAGATATACGCCTTCTTAATTATCAGAGAAATCCAACGTTTCAACGTAGATAAAGAAGCCGCCTCACCTCTCCTTGCTCCCAACGGCAAAACGAAGAGTTGGTCCGTTTTACGGAAAGACTCAGAACGTTTAAGATATGCAGACAAGCAGTTCATGACATCCAAACGTTGCCATCTAACCTCCTCCTGAGAAGAGGGGTTGGGGTAAAATGATGGAAGAACCACTTCTTGAGAGAGGTGAAACTGAGAAACTACCTTAGGAAGAAACTCTGGTTTTACTTTCAGACACACCCTATCTTGGTAGAACTGTAAACAAGAAGAAGATGTAGAAAATGCCTTAATTTTTGAAATCCTTCTTGCGGAAGTAATTGCCACCAAAACCAAAGTTTTATACGTCAGGAGAGTAGCATCCAAACTTTCAAGAGGAACAAACAGATACTCAGTGAGATAATTGAGCACCATAGGAAGGTCCCAAGGAGGGGTAGTAGATCTGGAAGGAGGCCTCAACCTGAAGGCCCCTTTGAAGAACCTGGAAATCAAAGGATCCGAAGCCCATGAGATGTCGCACAAAGCTGACAGTGCCGAAGACTGAACTTTCAAGGTGCTGAGGCTAAGGCCCTTGTCCAGGCCCTCTTGCAGAAACTCCAAAACTTCAGTATTGCTAGGATGCAGAAAATCCACATTATGAGACGATGCCCAAGTTTGGAACACATCCCAGATCCTATGGTAGCATGAAGAAGTGGAAGCCTTCCTGGAGAGCAGAAGGGTATTGATCACTAGTAATTGGAGTCTTTCTTTCTCAAGACCCATACCCCCAGTTTGAGGCGTTCCAGATGAGGATGGAATACAGGGCCCTGCGTTAGCAGATCCTCCATCACTGGAAGAGGCCAAGGTTGTTCCTGGCTCATCATGGCCAATAGGGGAAACCACGGCCTCGGGGGCCAAATTGGAATTACGGCAATGACTTTCTTGCCTTCCGACCAAACCTTCCGCAGGAACCTGGGTATCATGGTAAGGGGAGGGAAAGCATACCCCAGATCGAACGACCAAGGCAGAGAGAGAGCATCCTGGCCCAGTGCCTGACAGTCCGGATGGAGAGAGAAGTAATTCTCCACCTGGTGATTCTGAGATGATGCCATCAGGTCGATCTGGGGCATGCCCCACCGATGAGCAATTTCTGCAAAGATCGCCGGGTGAAGTTGCCATTCTCCCGGAAGAATTTCCTTTCTGCTGAGGAAGTCTGCCGTTACGTTCTCCGAACCTGGGAGATAAATCGCCTTCAGGCCTTGAAGATAGGTCATGGCTATAGCCATTAAGGGAGCCAGCTCTTCCAGGAGCAACCTGCTCCTCGTGCCACCTTGGTTGTTCACATATGAGGCCACCACTCGGTTGTCTGTTTTTATTAGAACCCAAGAATTCCTTAGCCTTGGCAGGAATCTCAAAATGGCCTTGTAAACCGCTCTCAGTTCCCTTAAGTTTGAGTGTAGGCGACTCTCTTCTTGGGTCCACTTCCCTTGAGTCCATACAGAACTGAAGTGGGCACCCCATCCAAAAGAACTGGCATCTGTTGTAATAACCTTCCAAGGGGGGGTCTTCCAACGGGAAGCCTGTTGTCAAATTCCTGTCGCTCTTCCACCAGTTTAAGCCTTTCCTTACGGGAAGGGGAAGAGATATCATCTATTCCCAATCCGCTTCCACTCTGTTGAGCTGGAGAAGGAAGCAGTTCTGGGCCGGACGGAACTTCCACTGGGCCACTTCACCAAGCCTATTGTTGAAGTCAAGGAACCCAGGAGACTCATGACTTCTCTTGCAGGTGCAGTTTCGAGATCTTGCAGCTTCCTTTGTCTCTGATCTTCGTGACCCTTTCTGGAGACAGGAACACATGTGCAGACACGGTATTCACCACTGCACCCAGGAAAATGATAGTTTGTGCAGGAACGAGGGAGCTCTTTTCCACGTTCAGGAGCCAACCATGGTCTTGAAGAATGGACATTGCCACTGACGTATGTTGATCTACAATTCCTTGAGATGGACCCAAGATAAGAATGTCGTCCAAGTAATGGAATATCTCGATACTCTTTTCCCTTATAAAGGCTATTAAGGTGACCAGAACTTTTGAGAACGTTCTTGGAGCCAGGCTGAGGCCAAACGGTAGTCCCCGGAACTGGAAGTGCCTTCCTAGCGCCCAAAACCTGAGAAATCGTACATGATCTTGATGTATCGTGATATGATAGTAGGCGTCCCTTAAGGTCATCCAGTCTCCTTTTTTGACACACTTCAAGATGATCCTCAAGGATTCCATTTTGAACGTCCTTACGTCGAGCAAGGAGTTCACGCCTTTCAAATTCAAGATGAGACGCCACTTTCCCTGTGGTTTTGGGGCCAAGAAGACCGTGGAGTAAATTACATGGGACCATTCCCGTTTTGGAACTTCTTCCACCACTTTTTGTTCCAGGAGTACCGAAATGCAGGACCTCATGGCCCTCCGCTTGATGCCTACCGGCACCCTTGATTTTCAGAAGAATGCAGTTTTCGGGTAAGATGTGAATTCTATTTTGTAACCTTTCTTTACGATGGAAGTGACCCATAGGTCCAAAACATTGCTGGCCCATACAGGGTAGAAGAACTTCAGTCTTCCTCCCACTGTCCCCGAACGGGCCTGGAGACCTTCAGAAGTTCTTCCCTGGGATCCTAGCACCCCTTCCTCTGGAGGGCTTATTGGAAGAAGAATGTGAGAAGGACTTCCATGAAGAATTCCTGGAAAATTCCCTTCCAGGTTTATAGCTCCTGCTGTCCCGAAAAGACCTATCTTTGAAGCGCTTGGTCTTCCAGGAGGGAGGAAAACTCTATCTGCCGGCTCGAGGTAAAAACGCCTTTTTCCCATCAGCAGCTTTTTGAATAGCATCTTCCAGAATTTTCCCAAAAACCTTGGAACAGAAGTGCACACAGGGAAGCCTTAGAAGCATAATCAGCACCCCACGAATGATGCCACAGAGCCCTTCTAGAAGCCACAGATAGGGCCATGCTTTTGGCAATCATGCGAGTGATATCCAGAGAGGCCTCTGAACAGAATTCCGTGGCCAGACTAAAGTCCTTGAGGCTCTCCAACAGATGTTCCCTACGGACACCTTGATCAATGTCCTCCCTCAGATTAGCGAGCCACACTTTCAAGGCTCTAGAGAGAGTAGTTAGTGCCACTGCCAGATGAAGGGCGGACCCTAGGGCCAAATAGGCTTTAATCAGGTCTCCATCCATACGCTTCTCCATAGGCTCTCTTAGATATGCCATGGAGTCAATAGGCAGTGTCGTTTTCTTAGCCATATGGATCACTGCAGCGTCAATTTTAGGAACTGAGTTCCACAGGCAGCAGTCCACTGAAGAGTACGGATAAACCCTCGTGAACTTATTTTTTAAGGTGGACTTCTTTTCCGGCTTATTCCATTCCTGAAGGATCATATCTCTGATTGATGTATGCACCGGGAAAGTCGGTCTGTTAGGTTTTAGGTCCTCAAAGAACCTGTCAGCCTCTTTTAATTCAGACCTTTCTTCGGTGAGACTAAGAGTGTCTCTGAGAAGGGTAATAAGTCTATCAACAGACCTGGAGTCAAGAGACCTGGAGGTATATTCACTTTCCTCCTCACCTTCATCCGAGACCTCCCACACATCAGGGTCTTCATCAGAGCTGGAAGACTGAGGTTCTGCTCTGCTTCTCTTACTCTGACCACTAGATCCCGTGGTAGCCTGAAAGCCCTCCGCAATAGCCTGGGAAATCCAGAGTTTAAGGTTGTCCTGTGGAGAACCCCTACGGGGGCGTCTGCAACTTCCAACAAGCAATCCCTGCAAAGGTTCCTTCCATTCGGAGGAGGCGATGAACAATTAATACTAAAAAAGAAAAAATCAGCGCACTACTGCCACACAAATAGATAAAAAGGCGGCACCTCTAAGAGGGGAATCCCCTATAATCCCCAAAGTATAAAGGTAAAATAAATAAAAAAGAAGAGATAGGAGTGCGCCTTAAATATATGGTAAAACATATACACAATATATGGTAAAATAATAAAAGCAAATGATAATGATGGATATAAAATGGTGATAAAATAATAGTCCAAAACCACTTATCAAAAGTCCGTAATGGTGAGATATTTCAAGAAGACAGGAAATCCTGAGATGTCAGAATGGAGTGGAATCTTCACAGTGATATACTCGAATCCAATAAGGAATATATGGAAGGGAAACAGAAACTCCAATGGTACAGTATAACAGCGAGAATAAAATTCTAAATTAATAAAATAGCCGTACTCACACTCTCCAGAGCTAGATCCCAGCTCTGGTATTCAGCGCGTGAAGTGGAACAATCCCCACTCAAGGATATGTAAAGTAATGTTTGATTGGAGAGTTTCTGGCCCAAATTCCGTATTCGAGTGAATATTATTCAACCCAAAATGAAAAAATAAAAATATATAGTGCTCTCTGTATACAGTAAAGCAAAGGAATGTAAAGTAGATTACTTACATTCTATAGAGCAGATCTATACTGCTCGGTATAAACGCCTGGGTGGTATAATCCCCACCTATGGATTCTTTGGGTTCCTTATGGGTGTAGATCAGGTGCACGAATAAAATAAAATTATAATAAATTATAAACAGACAATATAAAAAGAATATAAAGAAAAAATGGCAATAAAATGTTCTATGCCAAATTAAATTCTTTATTATAAAGTAATTAAGATATCTATACGCGTTTCGCCTCAAAAGGCTTCATCAAGTAGATAATAGTAAAAGAGGGGCACACCTGACATTCAGAGGTTTATATAACATACAATAATGTTAAGAAAATTTTAAATTCCCGCCAAAATGACATCATCAGAACATTAATATTATAATAGTGTTCAAAACCAATTGTTAAAATATGTATTGGTATAATAAAAAGATATATAAGATAAATATATAGAAATAATATAAAAACGAGAGTTAATAACGCTAAAAACCATAAAAGAAAGCGATCACGTGACGCGCGACTCGGTTTACTTCCGCGTCACGTGATGCTCAAGTGGAACGCATGCGTTCCATCTATGTGGAACGCATGCGTCATAATCACGTGACGCGCAACTCAAGTTACTTCCGCGTCACGTGATACTGGAATAGGACGCATGCGTTCCAAACCAAATGGAACGCAAACGTCAGAAGGTGGGAGGGCTGCTCAGTAAAGATAGGAGGAGGGAGATCTTGTTCCCCTAAAAGCCTCCAGACCAGCTCCGATCGCACCCTCAGTTGATTACAGATATGCAGAGCACACCACAGTATAAGGTGTGCTTTGCATATATAAGAAGTAATGTTTATATTAAGAATAAAAAAATACATATAATGAGTACAAACAAAATATCCTCACTGTAAGGATATAGGGAGTAATGGTAGCAATAATAGCAGAATAAGCTAAGCATAAGCACACAATAGAATAATAAATACAATAATTGTAAGATAAAATGAGCATGTATAGGCACAAAATAACATAATAGGAATGGAAATAAAAATAAAAATAAATATAAAATAGAATAAAATAAAAGTAAAAATACTAAAAATTGAGTGACAATAAAAACACATTCTGGGTTATTACAGAAAGTTAAAAAGATCAAAATCAATATTTAACCCTGTAGGGGCAAGAGTTTTTAGATTATAGGCCCATTCCATTTCTTTCTTACCTAAAACTTTTTTGATGTCACCCCCTCTCCAAGGAATATTACATGTGTCAATACCGATACATTTTAGAAGTTTTGGATTCTTTCCATGTTGTAAAAAATGTTTCGAGACTGAATGGTTTTCATAACCTTTTAAAATGTTTCTACAATGCTCGGCTAGTCTCGTTTTTAAATCCCTGGTGGTCATGCCCACATATTGGAGGCTGCAAGGGCATTCCAAGAGGTAGATCACGTTCTTCGTATTGCAATGAATGAAATGTTTTATTTGATACGTTTTTTCAGTAACTGTTGATATAAATGTTGTAGTCTTAGATTTAATAACTTCACTAGTCTGTTTACAGACTATACACCTGTTGCATTTAAAAAAACCATTGGGTTTAGTTAAAAAAGTAGAGGAGCTAGGGGATAAAGTGCTTTGTTTAGTGTAATTGTTTGTAAGGATAGACTTAAAGCTGGGTGCCCCTCTGAATATAACTTGTGGATTCTCGGGGATAATTCCAGATAAAGTCTCATCCTGTTTTAGTAT